>MU828048.1:0-13159 GCA_029204205.1 Desmophyllum pertusum
TTCGTTTCTAAACTGAAACAATGCAAAACAGTCGTGCAGTTAAACCGATTAACTACGTACGTAAACAAAGGGGAGGGGCAACTATAGTATGCAGGGCCAGTTTTTCGAGCATATATATTTTAGTGGCTCGGTGGCTCGTTGGCTCGCCAGTCGCGTTAAGGCTTATAGAACGAGTAAGGTATATATTTTAGTGGCTCTGTGGCTCGTTGAGCTCGCCAGTCACGTTAAGGCTTATAGAACGAGTAAGGTATATATTTTTTAGTGGCTCGGTGGCTCTGTGGCTCGCCAGTCCGCGTTAAGGCTTATAGAATCGAGTAAGGTATATATTTTAGTGGCTCGGTGGCTCGGTGGCTCGCCAGTCACGTTAAGGCTTATAGAACGAGTAAGGTATATATTTTAGTGGCTCGGTGGCTCGGTGGCTCGCCAGTCGCGTTAAGGCTTATAGAACGAGTAAGGTATATATTTTAGTGGCTCGGTGGCTCGGTGTGCTCGCCAGTCGCGGTTAAGGCTTAATAGTAACTGATGAAGGTATATATTTTAAGGCGGGCTCGGTGGCTCGGTGGCCTCGCTCAGTGGCGTTAAGACTTATTGGAAACGAGAAAAGAATGTATATTTTAGAGCCGTATTTTTTGTTTTTTCATATTTTGAGCTGCATGGCATGTGCTATGCATTGGTCATCAGTCAGGTCACGTATCAGAACCATGGACACCTTCAAAAGTGTTTTTTAAGTGGATTGTAAAAGAAATCTAGCAACGTATAAACACTGAGACCGGAGAACGCGTACTTACAGTATAGTTATCAAGTGTTGAATTTTGTAAAATAAAGTCATAATTAGACAGAAGAGATTTTTGACTTTAATTGAATTAGTTTTGTTTTTGAATTGGTCAAAAGGAGAATTTGAGAACATTTAAACTGTAATGTTTTCACGGTTATGCAAGCGTTGAAGTTTGTGAAATTAGTTTTGAATTGTGAAGGAAATTAAGAAGAAAATTAAAATAACAATTACTGACAAGTTTCCAAACTAGTGTTGTGTTGTGATAAGGGAGAATTTTGTAGCTCAAATAGTGAATGGATTTTCAGATGTTAATAAGGTTCGATTGAGAAACATTAAGCGGCGGGCTACGACGAGCGATCTTTCGGTTCCACTGTGGCGATACACGATTTTGTAGCGTCGCGGCTCAGGGACGCGAAAATTCGCATTGCCAATGCAAGAAAAATCGCCAATGTACTATTTGTAATACACCTTGTTGTGAGACAGCCTCAAAGTCAGACTGTGAAAATTTTGCTCTGTGACGAAGCGTGACTTTCAAATTGCGATAACTTACCGTTGTGACGCCCTCAAAGCCGGGCTAGCGGTACATTATCGAATCAAAATTCTGTGAGAATAAACATGCTTTTCCGCCTAGGAGATAGAGGCACTGAGTAAAAAAAAAAACACACGACCAAACAGAAGGTGTTTTAAAAAGAGTGGTTTTTATATAGAAGTTTTCAGGTTGTTTGAGAGAAATTGATAGCACGCACTATGCTGTGTCGTCACACACAAACGCCGCAGCGGGGGTCGGACTTAGGGCCACGAACCTTTTTTCCGCGCATTTTTTTTTGTGTTCCCTTTTACCGCTGTTGGCCACTCACTTCTTCCGTACGTGGTTTTATTGTGACTAGCGAGCCGTCCGAGCTAACTTGAAGTAATACGTGTTTTAATCAAAACTATAACAAAATTCTCGAATACTGATTGTTATCAGCAGGTTCGCGATTTGAGCACTAATAGGACAGTGTACGCGTCATGCTTGTAATTGGACGATGTAGATAGGACAGTTTACACGTCATGCTTGTAATTGGACAGTGTAGATTGGACAGTACGCGTCATTTGCGCGCGCTGTCCTTCGTGGCTCGGGTGCATGCATCTCGGTCAAAAACAACTTTGATTATTGATGTTTTTATTCACGTTAGCAATGTCTTTTCCTCAATTTTTGTTATAGTTATGATTAATTGGTAACAGGACTTGCGTGTCGTCCAATTTCTGTTCCTGTAATCATACTCGTGATTAACAAATCGGACTCCCGCCGAAGCGCAGGTCCGTCCGATTTTGTTATCACGTCGTATGATTAACAGACCGAATTGGGACGTCCCACTCAGTCCTATTACCATTATTAATTTAAGAATTTGACATAGCGAGCCGCCGAGACCACTTGAGTAAGACATGTTCTATTTTTGACTTGGCGAGCCACCGAGCCACCGAGCCACTTGAATGAAAAATTATTTGACTAGCGAGCCGCCGAGTCCTACATTTTTAATTCTTATTGTATTACTTGAGTGATACACGGTGTTTTAGAGATTTGACTTAGCGGAGTCCACCCGAGCCACCGAGCCACTTGAATGAAAAATTATTTGTATACTAGGGCGAGCCGACGCGCTCGAGGGCCACTTGAGTAGATAGCATGTTCTATTTGACTGGCGAGCCACCGACCGCGAGCCGACTTGAATGAATGAATTGTGGTAAAAGTGGCCTTGTATTCTATAGTTTAGCCAACAAAGGTGCAAAACTTTCTACTGCCTAGCAAGGCAAAAATTTAAATAAGCTCAAGCTTTATAAACCGAATTGAACGGAAAATTAACCTTAACCGCTAGCCGTCGCTAAGTCTATTATCTTACGCTCTGCACTGCCAATATATAAAATAAAACTCCAAGAAGCACTTAGCTTTCTTTTGGCCAACATTCCCCTACTTGAAGGGTGCTCCACTTTTGTCTGCTAACCGCGAAGGACTTTGAGGGAAATTCGCGCTCTTAAGCAGCAACATAAGGATGCTAAAGAAGCGAAAGAAAATTGTCTTGAGTCCCAGACAAAGTGGACCAGCATTTCTTTAGATCAAGAACCTAGTGGAAAAAATCCGGCGAAAACACGCCACTGACAGCTGACGCGAACCTGGCGAGTCGGCAAACCGGGTAAAATGGCGGCAAGACACAGGTTCTCATTTTCAATGCGTAGTAAAGTTCCACAGGTCAGGGGTTACAGCAGGGACACTTCCTTTTTTTTTGGGGGGGGGGTGTGTTGTGTTTACCGCGGAACGGTCCAATCGGTAACACTACTCCGGTACAGTGGTGAACCTGCAGTACCCAGAGAATCCCCAAAGTGTCAAATGTGGGGGGTAGGTCTCGCACGAGGTCGTCGCTCGGTGCATAAGGCGGGTTCGTCGTCTGCCTCGCAAGCGAGGATGAAACTCTAGGGGAATGGAATTTTTACACCAGGGACAAAGTTATCTAATCTGGGTTAGTTCCGTGTTGTTGTGCGCATGCTTAGCCTCTAAAACCGGAAGTCGAACATTCTCTGACCCCAAAGCCCTTCGCTTTCTTGACTTTCGAGTCAGAACTATCGCTCGTTTTGGTGTGTAGGCACATTGGATTTCACTTCGTCTTTTTAAACGAAATATTGTGATTATTCGAATATGATTACTTGCGAAGAAGACCAGAGCTCGACGACGAAAAATGTTTATTTGTGGAACAGGTCGATTAGGAGGAAAAGCAAAAAGAAATGGGCGGCTGATTCCGGTAAGTTGTTTTTTTTTTTACTGTCACCCTTTATGATAAGTCCCAAGGGGAAAGGAGAGCGAAGTTTATAAAATCAGCCTAGAAATCTTTAGAATTATAATATTATCGTCATTTGTATTTCTGTGGTATTTTTTTTGTATGAGAACTTGTCCAGACTTGTGAGTGAGCCTCGACTGGGAAATGATACATATGACCTCAACGCGTTTTGATTGCTAACTTCTTGGGGGACCATTTAAGGCTTAAGTTGCTACCTCGTCTAGACATTGAGGTCTACGCAATTGTACATCGCGGCATGTGTTTCATCTATTTTGAAACTGCTGAGGAAGTGCCTTGCCTGATAAATTGATAGTTCAATCAGGCTAGGATCGGAGAACTGTAATATTTATTATACCGGTATATGTGAAGGGCTAAATAATCAAAATATAAGCAAATTAACATGGCTACATGCACTCAGGATAACAATGGCATTTGTTTCTATTTTAGAGATGTAACAAGCAATTGTATCGCCAGTCATTGGGTAGGCTAGAACTTGTGGAGACGCCAGTTGAATCAAACCATTATGTAAGAACAATACAAAGAAAAGCAGTCCTGGCCATGTGTGGCAAGAAACTTCCATGAAAAAATGTGAACATGAGGTTACATTGTTTGAAAATAAATCATATATGAACAGAAATTGGTGTTGCAGTTTGTCATGTACAGTCTATCGTCAAATCCAATTTTATTAATATCTTGTGAGAAGTGCTGTTTTAGAACAAACCACAGCACAGGTATAACTGGCGAAAATACAACTCATATGTTCACCAGGAACCCCGAACGGGAGTGGTGGGAGTACTTCCTTATCTGGCCTTGAGGGGATGTGTGGCTCAACCGGGTATGCCAATGGTTTTCAGGGTTTTTTGTCTTGAACAGGCGATTTCATCACTTTTTGTCTTAAACAGGGTTTCTTTATGGTAGCACTTTACAAGACCATCAATGAAAAGGCCTTCAGTGCTTGATGCATACTAAGAATTAATGTAAACAGCTTAGTGACTGCATAATAATTAAAATATCAGTAAATCGGATGTACAGATTACGTCCTGATTTTCATCAACTTTTCCTTCTATTTACTTGCCTAAAATGCCTTGTTAAGCCAAGATTGTCGACGAACATAAACTTTAAGATGCATGTGTCATAAGCTTGATACAATATTTGCATCAGATCTGTATGGGATTTACAATGGCTCGCCTTCGGCTCGTGATTGTAAATGCCCATATACAGATCTGCCGCTCATATTGTATCTATCACTAATATGCCAATGCTGCATTAAAATAAGAATCAGTTTATCACTATTCTATTCTTGTCTTTAAACTAATTAAGAGTATGATTAGACAGGTCTCAAAAATCGGAATTCTGTCTTTAACAAAGATCAGGATTTAAGTGGCCGCACCTCCCTACCCGAGCATCTGTTGAGTACCTCCCCCAGGCACTTTTCATGCTTGCAGTCTAAATTAACTGTTAACAGTTAGGTTAAAGTTTGTAATATAAACCAACCGGCTTATCAGGCCAGTGCTAAACTCTGGTTTCCATATATATAGCATGCAGCGACTACTCCTCTGGATGGGATGTTAGTCCTTTGCAGGTACCCACCACCCACCCATTATGTTTCTCAGGGTGCCCATTAATACACTGATCGTGGGTGGAGAGAGAGAGAGCACTGTGACAGTCAAGTGTCTTGTCCAAGAACACAACGGACGTTTTATTAAGAACATAATTTCTCATTACTTTGATTTCCATAAATTTTTATTCTTTGTTCACCATCCTGGGAATCACGACAGGGAGTTGAGTAATTCTTTCCATTTTTTGTTATGAATTTCTAACGTTTTATTCTCCCTTGGCTATTAAAAACTCTAATTTGTAAGTAAATTTAATCCTGGCTTTAAGCAACGAAAGGGATGGTTTTATGTTTAGACATCGGCATTGATAGATCACTTGCTTACAAAGGATGATAATAGGATTTAATAGTAGGAAATCCTTCCGAAAAACCCCAAATGTTATATTAGAAGCATTTAAATTATGAAGGTTAATAAAATAATCTTTCAGCCACTTCGTTACTGAAAGCCTAAAAGCTGCAAGTAGTTTCGCCGTAAATAAATAGATGCTCGAGGGATTCGTCAGACTTTCCACAAAAAGTGTCATGTAGGTGAGGTTACAATACCCATTTTGTAAAGTGCTTTATTAGTGTAAACAATTATATTTAAAAATTTATACTGGAATTCTCTGGTTTTAGAGTCAATGGTTACGCTTCTCGGAAGTAGATAAATTACTCCCTGTTGTTCAAAACTAGATTTTAATCAATATATAATATGTAGTAAATAACTTATATACAAGTTACTTCCTTTTTTTGTAGATACGCTGTATGTGTACTGTTTAGTATATTTTTCTTGTATCGTATTGTTTTTTTCCTATATATTTTTTCAGTGCGTTTTGTATTTATAAATTTGGTATTTGCACGTTGAATAAATAAATAGTATGCATGTAATGAGTTGACTTCAAGGACGAAAGGCAGGGAAGCCTTCAAACTTATTTAAATTTCCAAAACCTTCCATTCATCCACTATGGCCATCCCCATAAAATGTTTTGGTCGGAACGATGGGAAACAAAAACATTTTATGGGGATGGCCTATGGAAGATTTTAAATTATGGAAATTTAGATTAGCTCTGTATATATGTCACACAATAAATCACCATAGCACAAAAAGTTATAAATATTTATTTAGTGAAATTCCACCCAAGTACGTTTCCTTTGCTATGTCTCCTGACAACGATTAGTAAACGGAGTAAGTGCCACGCGTATTTGACACCGAACTTTGAGCACTGTCTAGCAGATTCATGCACATTCGACGCAGCAATTGGGCCGAAATTTCAGGCAAATTCCACTACACAATTTTTCCTACAAACTTGCCATTTCTGATGTACACTTTGCAGACTGTATGGCAAATGGCGTCAATATAGCGATTGATTTCTTTATAAAAATACAACTTGAGAACTAAAACAATTTACCTCCAGAATATAGAATATCACTTTCAGGTCGATTTCCTTTATGTTGACCGGTAAATATGTTTTAAAATGGCTAAGGCGAACACATAATTGGCGTTGAAAATACGCGCATCTTGCCACCAAACAGCCGCCATCTTGAAAACATGACAAAATAATGCTTTGCGATCACTTCCATTCTCTTTCATTGTTATACAAACAGCCAATCAAAAATTCGACATTAATTCCATTCCCCCAGAGTTTCACCTGGCGACGACCCGCTGACCGAGGAGACCGTGGACTCTGGGTACGAGATTGGTTACAGTCTTAAAACAAATGACGAAAATTTAATTTTGCAAAACAGACAACTGAGTTTAAAAGAGGATGCTCTAAGCCCTCTCATAAATTTCTCCTTTTGGTTTTAAATTAATAAGTGGCCGATTTAGCGCCAACAGGAAAATGATCAAACGCTACTCATGCGCGGCTCTTCGCCCTTTGATAAACTTTACTTCAATATCTAACACTCACAGGAATAAGGCGCTGTTTTATTGAGCATAATGTACTTTTAAAGCAATTTGAAATATTCAAAGCGATCTGGTCACGTGACTGATGACGTCACGTAAGATACGTGTTCAAAAACGTGTTCTTCACATAAATATCTATCCACATGTAGATTTTATTTGCTATGCGCCTTACATTTCGTGAGATATAGCTGAACAAATTTTCCACACATTTTTACACTCGTGTATAGCTCCCTTAAATTTAAAATGCCCGAATATTAATGGCCATTTCAAAATTTCCCATATCAATGTCTTGCTGAAAATATTGATTACTTTTCAATTGATAGAGACCTGTTCTCACAGTAAACAAAAACGCACTTTCGGGCGTGGTCACGTGACTAATGACGTCATCACACTAAGTTTGATACGAGAGTTATTTTATGGTAAGTGCTATTACCTTGTGGTGCTTCACCCTTCTGGGCCTCAAATTGACAAAGTTATTTGACATTGAAAAATTTCCAGTTGCAAAGGACTCTGGGAAGGTTCTTATTATAATTATATATTGCTTTTATAATTACATCATAGAAATCCTCAAGCTCATAAGGGACTGTGCAATAATTACCCGGAGGGGGAACCAGAGGGGGGCATAAAGTAAAATCAAAGCAAGGATAGGGGGGGGGGGGCTCAAGGTAAAATAAGTCACTCAAGAGAGGGGGGGCCTTAACATTTTATTTCAAGTACATATTACATGGTGAATCCATACCTATTTATAAGATGGGAACGCGAAAGAAGACCTGAAAAATAACACACATGCTCTTTTCCTTCTGCTATGGCTCTGTTGAACATTGCTACGGAGGTGATGTTTGTTCCAGACGCGGATGTCCAACAATTATTTAAACATGTAGTAGGAGCTCTCCTTTCTGTTTATAAGATTTTAATCCGCAGGTGCGTGTAGAGGAAAATGTAGGGTACTTGTATAAAGGTGTGTGTATACTGTGGGGGGGGGGGGGGGGGGGGGTCGTACATAATTTCTGACTGATTAGAGGGGGGGGGGCAATAACTAAATTCACTCCTGTAGGAGGGGGGGTATTACCTAATATTTGGCTACATGAAGCCCATTTTCCAACCCCCCCCCCCCCCCCCCCCCTCCTGATAATTATTGCACAGTCCCTAATCTAATTGTTATAATGTAAATAGTCTGGGAATGCAGAGGCTAGAATACATGACAACTGCCGATACGAATATGCGCCGGCAAATACTTTCAAAACCAAATAAATAAGCGGAAAATCAGAATTTGTCTTGACAATTTACTTGAAAAATTTGGCGTTAATTCGAGACACTGCGGATACGCTATACTTCCGCTATCAAAATATTCCTTGAAATCCCTGATGACCAGAAATTGTCCTACGTTTACAGCAATTCGAAAGGTCCGAAAGCAAAAAGCTCGAGAGAAGCGATAAGTTTAACTTTTTTTAACTTAACTTAAACTTTAACTTTATTACTTCCATCACTTATGATACAATGTATATTTAACAATTGACAAGCAAAGAAATCAAAGAAGTGACGAGGAGTCTATAGAAAAAAGCAGAAATGGATGCTTTTGTTTCTCATCGCCCGACCGACCCAATTTTTTCAAAAAGTTAAAAAAAAAGTTTCTGATTCATTGCCTGCGCCCTTTTCTCGGGTGTTTCCAAGTTTAATATGCTTTGTTTACATCTTAAAGTCACTCTGACATCTAAATCAGCCCAGCAATGACGTCTTCGAATACTTTTCAGAGTGATATCGGCTCGTTGCAAAATGGTGGTCATGGGGAAGATATAATCAAGGCTCGCTTGGAATTATTTATGTATAATTTTTCAATATTTCGTTTCTCGGCTTTTTTTTTTTTTTTTTTTTTTAACCGACCGCCCGACCTACTTTCACGAGAGAGAGGGCGATGGGAAACAAAACATTTTATGGGGATGGCCTAATGAGCGAAAATTTGGATTATTGGGAATTGTTTGCCACTACTGCAATCGCCCTGTTTGATAGTAGATTTTGCTTTATACATTTTTTGAAAGAGAAAATTGTCTTTTTGTCAGGCTGTTCCATATTTTGGGACCCTGAAAAGGAATATTGCCCTAACCTGGATGATCTATGTGGAATATGGCAATCTTGACTATGACGTGTTCTGTATTTGTGTACTGTGTCATTTGACTTGAACAATTGCTTTAATTTATCTGGTATTTGTCCTGAATAACATTTAAACATCAAAATATAAATTTCCAATTCATTTATCTGTTCTACCGTAAGGAGCTTCATTTCTTGAAAAATTGTACCTGTACTTTCCCTATATCCAACTTTAGCTATAATTCGTACTGCCCTTTTCTGAAGATGGTAGCAATCCTAGATAATATTGGAAGGATAATTATTGGCGCCAAATAATATTTCCATAATGAATGTATGGATAATACTAAAGTATAATATAAACTTTTAATAGCCAAATCAGGGAGCAAATAATATGTCTTAGTTTACGCATCGAACCCGATATTTTTGGATATTTTTTGAAGTCACCAAATTTATATGTCTCATCCATTGTTTAAGTTTTCATCAATTATTAGCTCCCACAAATTTACAGTCTTTTTACCCCTATGTGTTCTATTTCCATCTATTTTAATGTTCGTAGTTTCATTTGATAATATTTTTTTTCATATTTGAAAAAAAGCATGTAGTTTAGTTTTAATGATAATTTTATTAGGAGCCTTGAGACCATTATGATAAGTTTTTTAATTTCCATTATTAGTTGTTTCAATTAAACTGATTTAGATATTGAAATTTTTTATTGAATATGTTTGCGTCATCGGCAAAGAGTGTGAAAGATAGCTTACATAGACGAAGCACTAATGTCATAAATGTAAATTAAAAACAGAAGCGGGACCTAAAACAGAACCTTGTGGAACCCCATATTGTGATGTCAAACATTTCCGAATTTGTTCCTCGAAATTGAACGTATATCGTTTCTTGTCTTTATTTGAAAACTGTGACGAAACTACACCTCGTAAAGCCCTCTTCTCTGATTCCACGCACAACAGTTTTGGGCAGCGTAAATTGCAGACGTTGCATAGAAAAAATTAATTCAATTATATCTTCGACGTTAAACGCCACTGCAGATCTTCACATGCGTAAAAGATCTGAGCACGTTTTGTATTCTAGAAAGAAAGCTACCACAAGGAGGAGCAAGTGTCATCTGAAACAAATATATATCGTGCTAAATACCAGTGACAATAACGCAGATAGAAGATGCTACACGTTTTTGCGTGAGTAGATCAGGCGGCGTACGCGTGTTCCCTCACGCAAGAATTCTTAATTGCGTTCTTACACAGTTCACAAAGCATATCTAATCTCTTGGTGTGCCATGTGAATCTCGTGGGCGTGTCCTGTGCATACGGCGAACTCATTTCAATTTTTTCGTTTGTGTTTTGGTCGGCTCGACCGTTCCATTCTGGGCTCCGTCAAAATATTGAATGACGTCATGTTTTCGTTGGCGACAACAATGAGGGTGCAAACAAAATGGCGGACCTATTTCATCAAGGGATGTACAGCAGTGATTGCGCTATTAAAAACAGTCCAGTACCAATGGAATGTGTAGTTGTGCTTGTACATGTAGTACACCTTCGAATATCTGGTATACAGCTGTTTCCCGAGAAAGGTGTGTCGAAAAAAAGCGCACACGACAATCCCGAAAGGTAATCTGGGACTATCGGTCATCAGGGTACGTGCGGGGGAAAAACGGAAGGAAAAAACTGAGGAAAAATGGATATTTATCTGTAATTAGCGGGATTCCCAAATAGGTAGTAAATGGTATCATGCCTCATATGCCTTGAGTAGGGGAACCAATCAGATTGTCCAAAGATTTACGATATCCTGTGGTGAGTATATTATAAGTGCTATTATCCGACATATGTGGTCGGATAATAGCCTTCTTACCGCAAGACTTTCTTTGGCCTCGTACACGCAAATCTCTCCTCCCCAAATACTTATACAATACTTATTTCCAAAACGAACAAAAAATATAAGCTAAAGTACAGTAAGAAATGCCGGACGAAAGGACAATAATGTCAATTTAATCGTTCGTCATAGTTCACTTTACAATAGGAAACGTTAGTGATATCGTTTTTGTGCTTCTTGATAATGTTTGTACTCTAACGTTTTAAAGATTAACCATTGATTGATATCACTAGAATAAAACCTGAAGGTACAAAAATAAACACTTGTGCAGCTCAAAATACCGTCACTACAGGAGAATCGGTGACATTGGCATGTCCACGTCACGGCAGCTAATCCACAAGTATCACAGTACAGTTCTACTTGAATGACAGTCTTGTCAAAGCAGCCAGTGAAATCAATACACCATCAACAATGTTACAGCGATATCAGCACTATGGCAAGTACAAATGTCTACCACACAATGATGTGGAGAGCGGACCAGGAGGCCTTGGTGACACTCATGTTAAATGGTGAGTAAGACAGTAGGCTGTGCTATTTCTGTTTGAGAGCCTTGGGGGGAGGGGCCAGAAAACTGCGCCTTATGTATCTCGAAAAGTATAAACGCTATAGGACATGACATCATGATTGACACGTGACTGTCCACTAAAATAAAATTAGTTTATTGATTTTAGTGGCAGTCACAGTGTCAATCATGAGTTCATTACACGCAACAAATGACGTCATAGGATCTTGGATACGCCATCTTGGATTTCAAGATTTTTCAAGAATGTCAGAAATCTCCAATTTGATTTGAAAAAAAACGAAAAAATATAAGGGAAAAAAAACTGCTAAAAGTTTTGAGAGCTGATATTGCATAACAAAACTAAAAAAGCTGAAAATTAAACTAAAAACCCAATGTGCAGCGGGCATTTTCTGCACCTACAGGGGATCGCCGGTTTGATACTTAGGTTGACAAACGATAAACAAATCTTAGTTTTTAAAGACAAAATCAGCTGTGTTACGGAAGCTAATTTATTTCATTTGACTTTCTACCGTTTAAGTTCTAGTCCAGTTACCGCAATTACACAAAACGTAACAGTAAATGAAAACAATCGCATTGTTGTGAGTTGTTGATGCGTCAGGTTTCCTGCACCTTCTATAACATGGACAAAAAACTAGACCAAGGAACCCTGTGATAACGCACCGAACACTCAAAGAAGTAAACGGAATGGATGCTGGAATGTATGTGTGCTACTGCCAAACAATGGCGTTGGACAAGCAAAAATCAGCGACGCTCATGTTTAGGCGTGCAAGTAAGTATTTATTATATAGACACGAGTGTTTACCGCGAAATAATAGTGAGACCACTCGTAAAATATTACGAAACTATATCAGGACCCTGAGTGGGTATTTTCCTTATTTCTCACTATTGAGAATATCGATGACGTCATCCTCCCGCTTTTGCACGGATGTTTTTTTATTTGAATTTGTTATTGACTTTATGTCTATACAATAAAAAATAAAATTACACGTGGCTTGAATATATGAATTTTATTTTACTCTATAAAATGAAAAATAACAAATATAATAAAAATAAAATAAAATCTATATATCCGCAAGCCCCGTGTAATATCCTATATATGCAGCCTATTCTGCGCCTAGGAGTTATATTAGCTGCTTGTAACAATTTAGATAATCAATGTATCAAATGTAGAAAATACATGTCTTCAACACAGAATTATGATACAAAATGTATGTTGATTTAACATTTGATTTACAAGTGAATTTATTCGCTATCAATGTTTCTGAATCATTATTTGTATTTGCCATAAATGAGGTACCTGGCTGTATTAGGGTTACTTGAGCAGCATGTGTATATAGCCTAGTATGATATAATGATGTTTTAAAACTGCTACTTCACCAATTACAAAACAGTGATGAGTGGAAGTTTCAAAGGAAAATAGGCTGCACAAGGTGTACTTGTGCGACTTACTAGTCTGTAGAGAAAAAGTTGTCGAAAACTGTTTTTTTCTAGAAACAATTTAACGTATAATATTATGTAAGCCATATTTAATTAATGATCACTCAGCATGTGTAACACTGAATCGTGATTTAATTGGTAATTTAACATAGGA
>MU828049.1:0-13101 GCA_029204205.1 Desmophyllum pertusum
CCTCCTCCCCTCCCCCTCCTCCCCCCCCTCCCCCCCCCTCCCCCTCCTCCCTCCCCCCCCTCCCCTCTCCCCCTCCCCCCCCTCCTCCCCCCCCCCTTTCCCCCCCTCCCCTCCTCCTCCCCCTCCCTTCCCTCCCCCCCCCTTTCTTTAATTTCGTACAAATGGGAAAAGTTTCTCGATGCGGTTCGAGCTTTGCTCTTTGTCAAAAACCGGAAGTGACGTAGAAGGGAGAACTCCGTTAACATTTCAGTGACATTTCGCAGTACCTTTTCTAACAGTTTGCTTGCATGGCAATTGAGACTGTTAAAGAACATCTTAAGTGCCAGCGCATTCATGTCAAGAATTGTGACTGTAACTGTAGCATCCTATCAATAAGGCTCCTAAGGGAAATACAGAAATAGATAATGTTAATTTAGCAAAAAAGAATTCAGGCTGGAGCGTGTTATAATGACTATTAATATAAATTTTGTTCTCTATTCTCATTGGCTGAGAGCATACAGCTAATTCACGCTGGCATCAAATAATTTATTGTGATGTCATCTACAGAAAGTGGGATTTCGTATTCAATTGTGACACATCATATCTACAGACATAGAGATTTAGGCCCCGTCCACACTAACGCATCAAATACTCTGCGTTCACACTATCATTTTCGCAGCGTTTTCCCTGTCCACACTAAAACGCTCGAATACACTCAAAACGCTACAACTATACAATTATTATTCAACAGTCATTTTGCAATACTACCAGGACTACAAAACATTCCACCTGGATCTAGGTCCAGTTTCCCGTCGCACATGTTTCGGTGCTCCGATCCAGCCTGCAATTCTCTCCTAGCCTGGATCCAGCTTCAATGCTTATGTACGGCCAAAAACTATGTTACAATGGGAAGTTTCTATAGTCTGTTTAAGACCTTACCCTATCGTTGTCCCATAAAACTTGAGAATATTTGCCAAGCTGAAAGCAACATCGCCCCTGGCTCAGAAACAATGACCTGCTCCACCCGTACCTAAAATGTGTACATACAAAAAAGAGTCCTCATGGATTGTCAAAACGCTTCTAAAGGCTGGATTTCACTAGCGACATAAAACGAGGCAACATAACAAAAAGCACTAATGATCAACATGTACTGTGTCTGCCTATGTTGCTTGACTTATGCTTATGTCGCTATGTGAAACCAACCTAACTGATGTATCTAGAGATCACAACATGCTCACAGATAAGCTGTTTTGACATGCATGTTTGCTACAATCATTCTGTGTGTCATGGACCAGAACAAACAAAAACCTAAAACTCGAATGGCTTTTGATTTTTTTGACATACCAACACAATGCCAATAGTTGGAGAGCATCCTGATGCAAAACTAGAAGGCAAGAAGTCACTCATCGCTAGTTGAAGAACGTGCAAAGTGTTAGCGAGCGGGAAATGAACCAAAAGAAAAAGGGACTGTCTTGCAGTCTAATGCAAAATGCGCCGTACATGTACAGTATGTCAACATCATAAAGATGCATACAATGATTTCAACCATAGCTTACCTTGAAATGGCCTGCAGACACCTTCTGTTATATGACTAAGAATTCCTTTTCTATTGCTGGTGTCTGCTGCACAATGCCAAAAAGAATAGTTCTCTTTAACTCACTAGTTTCTTGCTCAGATTAGGCTCGATACCAGCCGCTGTTCGGGTAACAAATACAGGACTTGAGAGAACGACGGAAAGCGAGCCTATACTCAGATATGCCTGATTGTTTGCACTCCCAGAGTGCTAAGATCCAAACTGAGAAAACAAATATTGCATTATTGTCGAAAACAAACAGCACCACTTGAAATTACTGCTCAATAGCTTCCATTTGAATGGTCACACACTAGGGTTCATACACAGACATAAAAGTTAGAACCATCTTGTACAGCATAATAAACAGCACCACTTGAAATTACTGCTCAATAGCTTTCATTTGAATGGTCACACACTAGGGTTTCATACACAGACATAAAAGTTAGAACCATCTTTGTACAGCATAATAAACAGTACCACATGAAAGTACTGCTCAATAGCTTTCATTTGAATGGTCACACAGTAGGGTTTCATACACAGACTCAGAAGTTAGAACCACCTTGTACAGCATAATAAACAGTACCACATGAAAGTACTGCTCAATAGCTTTCATTTGAATGGTCACACAGTAGGGTTTCATACACAGGATCAGAAGTTAGAACCACCTTGTACAGCATAATAAACAGTACCACATGAAAGTACTGCTCAATAGCTTTCATTTGAATGGTCACACAGTAGGGTTTCATACACAGACTCAGAAGTTAGAACCCTCTGTACAGCATAATAAACAGTACCACATGAAAGTACTGCTCAATAGCTTTCATTTGAATGGTCACACACTAGGGTTTCATACACAGACATAAAAGTTAGAACCATCTTGTACAGCATAATAAACAGTACCACATGGAAGTACTGCTTCAATAGCTTTCATTTGAATGGCCACACACTAGGGTTTCATCCACAGACTTAAAAGTTAGATCCACCTTGTACAGCATAATAAACAGTACCACATGAAAGTAACTGTTCAATAGCTTTCATTTGAATGGTCACACACTAGGGTTTCATCCACAGACTTAAAAGTTAGATCCACCTTGTACAGCATAATAAACAGTACCACATGAAAGTACTGTTCAATAGCTTTCATTTGAATGGTCACACACTTGGGTTCATCCACAGACTTAAAAGTTAGATCCACCTTGTACAGCATAATAAACAGTACTACATGAAAGTATTTCTCAAGAGCTTCATTTGAATGGTCACACACTTGGTTTCATCCACAGACTTAAAAGTTAGATCCACCTTGTACAGAAATAATAAACAGTACTACATGAAAGTATTTCTCAATAGCTTTCATTTGAATGGTCACGACACTTGGGTTTCATCCACAGACTTAAAAGTTAGCATCACCTTGTACAGCATAATAAAACAGTACTACATGAAAGCATTTCTCAATAGCTTTCATTTGAATGGTCACACACTAGGGTTTCATCCACAGACATAACAATTTACAAGCACATTTATTTGACTGCAAGGTTTGACTCTAGGGAGTGAAAGGGTAAAGAGTTTTCCTGATAGCACTACTGCAAGCTTCATTTTCTATGGCAAGACAGAAGACAAAGTGTTTAACATCATGATGAAGAAAGTCTAAGCAAACTATGCAGGAGTTCCTTTTCTGAAGCTATCGCCTGGTGAAGCCACGCAACATGTCACCAAACATATCTAAAGGGAAAACATGAAAGATACATTGTATATACTGAGTAATAATGGTAACCACTACGATTTAAGTCTTTTGCAAAAACCCAGGGTGCATTTTAGTAGTTTATGTGGGTTAAAGATCTTCCAGTTGGGGGAACAAGTACCAGTTGATGGTGAAATCCCTGCCTCTGAAACAGGACTGGACCTGCAGCGGTTGTCTAAGCAACATGACATATTGCTGACATGTGATTGGCTTGCTTTCGGAGTAGCTGCGTGAGTGCTTGCACTTGTTCCTGATTGGCATAAAAATATTCGCAAACTCTTTGAGTGCTTCCACAAAGATTAGCCAAAACCGGTCTTGTTCCCCCGACTGCTCTAGAATGGGTTTTTCAAAAAGCATGTGTGGTGTTTTATGCAACTGGCGTTATGATCGTGGTGTTTGGCATATGCTGGTGTGTAACAATAAGCTGGTGCTGCAAGATATATGACCTGCTTTGGTGTAGGAATTTTGGCATATAGATAGATCTTCAGCATACATTGGAAGTACTTGGCATGCACCCTGGCCATAGACTATGGGTAGTCCCTCTTTCCCCTAGTCGATCAAGCAAGAAGCAAAATAACCGTGAGCGGAAGAAAAATGGCTGCGCGATATATGTGTGCGAGAGATGTTGCACCTCTCCCCTACATTGTGCATAGCCATTTTTCGCCTCTCACTTTATTTTGCATATCACTCATTGAACTAAGGGAAAGAGGAACTGCTAATTAACAATTAGATTGGCAAGCTCGAGGTTTCTATCAGCTGGATAGTGGTGAGGGGCGAAGCCCCGCAAGCCACCTTTCAAAGTCGATAGAAACGAGAACGAGCCGTCTAATTGTTTAAGCATAAACCCAGTGGCTGATCTATTAAATACAGAATATCAACGAAACTGATTATTGACGGTTCGTCTAAATATTTTTGGCCGTAATGCACGAAAAACTGTGCACGCGCTCTGGGAGCCGTTTATCGATCGATAGTAAGTGCCTGTGTAGCCAATCAGATTGCGAGTTTGCAATAGTCAGTCACTGGGTTATGCTAAACTGGGATTTAGACCACCAAACTGAAAACCTTTCCTACCTAAAACTGGATCATGTGAATGTAACTCGATTGGTCTGGAGTTCCACAGGACCTAAAATAAACCAAGAGAAAGTTGATTGTTAATTTGAAAATTCTCCTTACTAATTTTCCATACATTTTCCCTTTAGTTTCAGTTTTGAGAATTCAGTTAATGATCAAGCGAAAATCAATTCAGGTGCTGGTCCTTCTTTTTATCCCCACAGTCTACAACTCGAGACCATAAAATGACATCATAAAAATGTTTCAGTTTTACTGATTAACTTTTAAGTGGAACCAAAAGCCTCAAAGCAAATGGTTTTACTGCAAAGTTAGAGGAAAAACTCAGTGCGAAACTGCATGTGTGCGAGGAGACATTTCTCCTTATTTTTTCTGCTTTCTTGGTCTGTATTTTCACCCCAAATGTCAAAATGTTTCACCCCAAATGATCAAGCCTCTAGTAGTGCCCATTTATGGCAAAAGTTACTACAATTTCATTGCAAAAGTCTCCACAATTTCTCGCAATAGAAAATATTTTCTGAAAATTGCTTTCTGTTGCGTTACAGATTGCATCATTTCCATGTTAGATAATTTATTGATACTCTCATTGTTCATAACTATTACCAATGAGCGCGCAGGAATTCTGCCAGTTATTGTTAATTTAAAAACATACCTCCTCGTGTGAGTGCGTCAATAAAGCATCTTACAACAGCAGTTCTCCTGGCCGTACCATATTCATCTAAAGTATATCTGTGACAGTGGAAGAACCACCAAAAAAGAGACTTTTATCATGCAGGGATGAAAACAAGTTGCGCCTTTTCTGACCCTAGAGGTTCAACAGGATACTGCCCCCGGTATCCTTCCATATAAAAATGGGCCTTCCATACAAAAGTGACGGGGGTGATCGTCATACCTTTTAGGGGTTAAAATTTGTGGTCTTGTACCGCTTAGGGGAGTTAAAATCACAAATGACCACCATTAGAGTTATTCTGCGTACTTTTACGGTAAGTTGGGGAAAAATATGACAGGAACTAGTTTTTGTCTTAGAATTGGTACCTCTTAGGGGTAAAAAATATATTCGAGCCACACCCACAAAGTTAGATTTTGGTACCTTTCGGGATTCTTTTCAAAATTTTCGATGATCACCCCCCGTCCACTTTTTATATGGGAGTCCCCCCCGGGATCGGGGAGTAACCTGAAGATGGACTAGCATCCCATCCAGGGGGAGTTACAAAACTCCTACAAAATGTTGTTTCTTCATGCTACAGAAAACGGGATAAGCGCCATCAATGTGGGCCACTTTGGACTGAGTACAGATTTCAGAATAAATCCAATTCTCCAAAGTTTTTAAGGTAAGCAATATTTCAAAGCCAAAGAAATTAACACATACTACATGCACAAAGGCCACGGGCGGTGGTCTAATAATGAGCTGGACTCCGGATTTGAGCAGTTCAGGTTTGAGCCCTGGCTGGGGGTCATTGTGACGTGTTCTTAGGCAGGACACGTAACTCTCCACAGTGCCCCTTTCCACGCAGGAGTACAAAATAACGGCAACCGTTCGAACTTTAGGTAACCTGACAAAATGCTGGGGTCACCTGTGATGGACTACCGTAAAGTTCCGAAAGTAACGACCCCCCGAAAGTAGCGATACCCAGAAAGTGGCGAGCCAAAACTTTGTGGCTGCTAAATAAACCCCGAAAGTTAGCGCCCCCCACCCCCACCCCGAAAGTAATGAGCCCCCAAAAGGCTGCTAATTAAGAGGGTCGTTACTTTCGGACTTTACGGTAGCGCAATACTTCTAGTCACTTTAGGCTACAGAAAACTGTGATAAGCTCCAGCAGTTGTGGGCCTTTTTACCTACATTGTATGTGTACTACAATCACGTACAAAGGTGAATCAAGTATATCAGCTTACTTAAATAGCACAGGTCTGTCCTGTAGAAGCAGCCATTGCTCTACTAAGCATGTTCGAAATATCAGGAAGATCTCCTGTTAAGCTTCTACATTCATCTAAATGGATAAAAAATGAAAAAAAAAACAGTTATGAGAGCACTTGGTTATATTATTTCAGGGCTTGAAATTAAACTAGTCGCCAAATGCAAATTTTTAAGTCGCCAGATTGTAAACTCAAACAGGGGCTAGTTTTAAAGTGTTTTTAAAATCATTATGCGTTTTGCGTCCACTTTTGTGCGTTCACTTTTGTGCGTCCACTTTTTGTGCGTCCACTTTTTGTGCGTCCACTTTTTGTGCGTCCACTTTTTGTGCGTCCACTTTTTGTGCGTCCACTTTTGTGCGTCCACTTTTGTGCGTCCACTTTGTGCGTCCACTTATTGTGCGTCCACTTTTGTGCGTCCACTTTTGTGCGTCCACTTTTGTGCGTCCACTTTTTTGTGCGTCCACTTTTGTGCGTCCACTTTTTGTGCGTCCACTTTTTGTGCGTCCACTTTTTGTGCGTCCACTTTTGTGCGTCCACTTTTGTGTGTCCACTTTTTGTGCGTCCACTTTTGTGCGTCCACTTTTGTGCGTTCCACTTTTGTGCGTCCACTTTTGTGCGCCCACTTTTGTGCGTCCACTTTTGTGCGTCCACTTTTGTGCGTCCACTTTTGTGCGCCCACTTTTGTGCGTCCACTTTTCTGCGTCCACTTTTGTGCGTCCACTTTTGTGCGTCCACTTTTGTGCGTCCACTTTTAACTTACATCAGGTACATGTACAAAACATGTTTTTCGTTACTTGACATTGTAAGGAATTATGAGGTATTTTGACTTGATCATATCATCTCTTTCGCAGGAATAGTGACCTATTCTTAAATTGTTCCAAAGTTTTGAAACATTATAGTGCAATGATCAATCAGGAAAGTTTCAGAATATTTCCATGTCAACTTTTATTTCAATGGAATCACCTTCCTGTAAGCAGACACCCTTGGGACCAGAAAAAGTGTCCACTTAGGAGAGGTGTCGCTAATGCCTATGAGAGGTTTAAAAATTGCTATGTAGTGTTTGGATGTGGCTCGGGCCATGACTAAGTGTCTGCTTACGGGAGGTGTCCGTTTGAAGAGGTTTGACTGTTTTACTTTTGAAAACAACCTACCTTGACTCCATCTATATAGCTTCTCATAGCTTGACTCGAGGTGTAAAGCCATGGCTTCCATTATCTGCAAGCTAAAGGACAGGAAAACCAATGGGGCTATGTCATGCTATTTTCAGCAATTCTGTTACACACAAACTACAGTAGTCTTAAATAGATTGAAACCACTAATAATGGTTTCGAACCATAGAAAAAACATAAAACAAATACTAGGAAGCCGCAATTGAGGTGCGGATGGTCAAAACTGGACAAGATTGAAATGGATTGCAAACAGGTTTAACTTGAAAAACGATGGCCCAACGTTTTTCAAGTTTTAAGTCCATTTTGTATGAAACAAGTGTTAAATAATTAGACACTGTGTTTGTTTTGTAAGTGAGATTCTATCTTCAAATTAAAAATCCCAGTCACATGTTTTACGTTTTAGAGCTCATAAAAAAATAATACAGCCGAAGGATAACAAAAATTAGGGTGACATTACCCCCTTTAATGCAGTACCCCTGATTGTGTTCACAAATTTACTCATGCCCTGACATTCGAGAGTGCTAAGTTCAAAAACTGAGGAAAAAATCTTGAATGTAGCAGCAACCACTTGAAAGTACTGCTCAATAGCTTTCATTTGAATGGTCACACACAAGGGTTTCATCCACAGACTCAAAAGGTACAACAACATTTATTGGCTCAAGGTTTGACGCTGGGAGTGAAAGGGTAATACAATATTTGTACAATATGTGTCACCACATTTTGTCATTTTGATATTTCAAACTAAACTGTTTGCCTCAAGGGAAATCAGTATTCAGGGCAGCAAATAATTTGTTTTTCTTGAAAGGACACATGTCCGACTATTAAGTCACCATTTTGGTCGAACAAAACAAACTGTGGTCGGACATCATATTACAGTACCGCTTGATAAGCGAACCTGCTAATCTAACGCATTGTCAACGCAGAGTAAAAAACACCATTAATATTACACTGTAGCATTGTAAAGGGCAAAAAAAATGTCCGTACCCCTTAGTTGGCGGTTTGATTTTATCGGACACATTGGCCAAATTTTGGTCGGCCCTATTGTCCAATGACCCGAATGTATTACAGCCCCTGCGCTATTTATTGACTTTTTAAGATCTATAGGAAAAGCATAAACATTCACAGTTTCTAAAGAGAACAAAAATTAACGATCAAACTCAGTTACCCTGTCTGTTTCGTTGATGGTCTCTCAACAGAAGTTTGCAGTCTGGTTTGGTGAATTTACTTTTACTCTCCCTAGTGCTTCAAAAAATGGTCTGCCAGAAAAAAAATGTCTTGATTATCATACAAAATTATGTTTTCAAGGTCATTACATGTTTTTGGTGTTTTAAAAAACTTTAAGGGCCTGGCTAAAAAGAGGAAACATTGCAAAAAAAAAAAATGTTTCCATATTTATAACCAAATGGGATACATGTTCCAGAACCAAATCTTGCTTCTTGGAAGCAAAAAAATGTTTCTGAAGCATTTTAAAAACATAAATGGCTAAATGGGGTAATCTACATAATAAATTATTTCTGTGATAAAATATTTCCACAATGTGTCCTCATTCAGTCACGTCCTAAACAAACCAAAATGGCCGCTGCAAATTCATATTAAGCTGAGTGGAAAATCAATACCAGTACCTGAAAGAAACTTTGTACGATTACCAAACAAGAGGTGGTTCTTTCAGCGTGCTGGTATTGATTTTCCACTCAGTTTAATTTTAATCATTTTGAATTTGCGGCGGCCATTTTGGAGAAAGGTCTATAGGAGCGGATTTCAGTGTGTAATCAAGAATTGCTCTGGTTTTGCTTTACTATGCGCTGGCTGTGATTGGTTTAAAAAACTTGCACCAACTTCTCAACCAAAACAGATACAAAACCAAAACCAAAATTTTGCCAACTTGATCACACGCCTCCTTTTCCTGTGCTTAGCGCCAGTTACGTGTATTCCCTTTGAGTATCTCAGTTGTTATTGGCCATTGTAATAATGACTTTGGTTTTTAGTTTTTATGGACACTTAAATTGAAAACCACTTTAACAACTAATTAATCAAGTTAACACACTACAAACCTCTGAAATAGGACCATTTCTTGTTCCCTTGAGAGCTTGCGCCTCGTCTGGTTTTTAACTGACCGAAATCTTGAAATAAAATGCATCTGCTACTGTTTATTTTCATCTGTATTCTTTGACTATGAAATAGAAAGAAAGAAAAAAACAATGTTGAAACCTTCAGTTCTTGTTTCAATCAGACAATGTGTAATCTTGATGTTCATTACACATAGCTTGCACTAACTCTAAACCAAAATCAATTTCCCCTGGATTTGCATCAAACATAAATTGATAACCCAAACCCCCGATAACTCAAACTTCCTGCTAACTCAAAGTAAATAAAATGTGTTTCCCCTTCAGGTAATTTTCTTGTTCCACATTTGCAAAACAGCCGAATAATTAGACCAAAATGCATAAATACAGTTCAAAGCTCTCGTTGCGACCGCTCTCGTAAAGCGACCAAGCTCTAGTTACGACCACCATTGTGAAACCCCGTTTGACTGAATTGTCACTTCAAAACTCTGTAATCAAAAAGCTCTTGTACATGCGACCAGCTCGAGTTACGACCACTTTTTTGAATTCCTGAGGTTGGTCGCTTACGAGAGCTTTGGACTGTACTAGCTACATGCATGAAAGAACTCAATGTTTCATGAATTACCTTTCACCTTGAAGCTTTGTAGTCTTAGCTTATCAGTCCAGAGGTTTGCGTCTCTTGTAGACTATAGATAAGGTTAAAAACCAGCAATAAATTAATATTAATATACCTACTACATTTTATGAGTATTCAATTAGGCCACTGAGAACCCAAATCGCAGATGGTGCCGTAGATAAGCCGCCACCCCCCTGATTTTGAACCCAAAATTTTGAGTAAAAGGTTGTGGCTTATCACATGGAGTTTTATGGTAATTATCATGTTCAGAGGGTTCAGAATTTTGTTATACTTTTAAATCGAGCCCATCTCGTGGTCGCCTCGACTAGTAACTGGGGAGATGTAGGGTTCGAATCGCGCTCAGGACAACATGTTTTTGCATTTCTTATAGATGTGTGTCAAAAGTCATTTACACAGTTAAATCTGCAGGGCGTGACCGCAAAACGCTGTCCGATAGCCAGGGGGGCTAGTCGGGCCTAGTGACTTTTCTATCACAGTTGGCCCGACGGGCAAGCAACGTTCGGTCCGGCCCAACAACTTTTCATTGTCAAATTTTCTTCCCCCCCCCCCCCCGACAAAAATATCGTACACAAATTTTTAAACTGTGTTTTTCGCACTTGAAATAAACTGTTGGTAGTGTGATATTGTCAAAAGGTCATACCTAGCTACGAAAGGAAATTCGTGACAAACAGCTTTTTGAACAGTAAATCATTTATTCCATTTCCCCCCAAAAAAAACAGTAAGCTTACAAAATTAGCCGGGAAAAAATGCACAATGCTTACCGCCATAAGGTTCCTCAGCAGGGTAAAAATGTCCGTGCAAAGTAGAAGAGCATTTTATTGTCCATAACAACTTCAGGACTTGGCTTGAAACTTCTTCCCTAAATCGAAGCAGTTCGAACTTCGCGAGCGTATTGTGAAAATAAATCCTTTCAAGTCTGTGAATTGGCCTCAAAATTCGAAACTTCTAGAAAGGCCTTCTTCTCATTCAAATAAAAGAATGTTGGAAAAATCGCTTTGCGCATCTTTGCCAACACTTTTTCGGTTTTTTTTTTTTTCCTTTTTTTCTTTTTTTTTTTTTAGTTGTCTGTACTTGTCACCAAAAACAGGCAGCCATTTTGAGTGTAAACCCATGTGACTTCTGATTTACATATAAGGGAGGTAGTTCCCAGTCTTCAACAAAATAAAACCAGGATTCTCTCGCAAAGACAAAACAAATTAGATAAAAGAGTGTTTCTGTGAGTTTGAGTTTGAAAGAAATATTAAATTCAAGAGTGGAATAATAAAAACTCAAGATTACAGTTGTAAAAATGCACATGACCTATTAAGTACTCAGAAAAAAGCTTTTTCTGCTCAGTCAGTTGTTATTTGCCATAGTAAAAATTAAACAAAAACTATTTCCAGTGTTTTTTGTAATTAGTGGATTAACCAGGGTTCAAAATAAAAAATCACAGCTTTTTAGCTTGAATTTGTAGGCTTTTTTTGTCAAGGCTCATTTTCTTCCGGCTGTCAATAATGAATGACCACGTAGTAGTTGAACTTTTTTTCACTTTCCGCGATTTGCGTGTGTACTGCTACACTAATTACAGTGCTGCTACTGTTACCGGGGCCACTTAAACTAAACTAACCAATCAGATTACAGGAAACGAAACAATGCATCCCAAACTAAAATCGTTTGAGACAATCAAGAGCGTTCTGTCTGAACACTGATTGCTCAAACGATTTTAGTTGGAAATTATGCATTGTTCGTCTTCATGCTAATCTGAATTGGCCTAGTCTAGTTTAAGTGGTCCCGGTAACAGTAGCAGCACTGTAACGGGAATCTCCCAAGAACCCGTTGCCAAAGCACGTGACCAAAATCTTCCTGAATTGAAAATTTCACTTTCTTCCTTGAGAAAACTTGAAATTATAAACTGATTTTAAAAACATTTCGCCACATATACGCATGCTTTGAACTGCTAAAATAATGTCAGGCTCAGAAGTCTTCATTTAAATTAACGTGTTTCGTCCCAAACAAAGCACCGTGAACGGCTCTCTTTTTTAGGTGTTTGTTCAAGCGTTAAATTACCGTCACGCTTTTCCACTCACAAACATGGGAAATCCGTTCTGTCGAGCCAATAGGAATACAAAAAACTGACTTTTAATTGAACGAGTGAAAAAGTCTTTAACAACCGGCACTAAACAAGTTTTTGTGCAAAATAATATATTGATTACATGTGCCAAGAAACATAAAGTCCGGTAAACGCAACGGTACTAGACAAACTTGCCATGTTTACCGTTTTCACGCTTGAACAAACGCGTAAAAGAGTTAGTCGTTCCCGGTGAACAAGAATTCTCCATTTCAACTTTTGCAGCAAGCTTCAAATTTCCAAACCTTTTTCTCACTCTTTCTACTAATTTTTAAACGTTTCCAAAAAGCTTTTAA
This sequence comes from Desmophyllum pertusum, assembly GCA_029204205.1. NCBI lineage: Eukaryota > Metazoa > Cnidaria > Anthozoa > Scleractinia > Caryophylliidae > Desmophyllum > Desmophyllum pertusum. The sequence goes on from MU828049.1 coordinate 12,545, forward strand.
AACATTTATTTGCTGACTTTATTGTCTGATATGAAATGTTTACTATAACAACAGCGACTTTGATTTCAGTTGGCCGATCAAAGTCGATATTTTCTATTTCTTCGGTGAAAAGTCGCCGGCAAGTGTGGTAAAAAGTGCCGGCTACCGCCGGCAGCCGGCTGCTATTTTGAACCCTGTTAACATTCCTGAAAAGAAAATGGTTGGTGATGTTTTTTTTGAAAAATTTATGTGCATAGTAAATCATTATGGGACCATTCGTTTATTACATCCCAGGGGGGTAGGAGTTTGGGGGGGACTTAAATACGTTTTTTTTTTCTAGGGGGTAAAATGCAATTTAAAGATATTTGCAGGGGGTGCAAATTTCTATCTCCATGTTATCTTTAGCTACCCTCTACCCCCGGGGAGTAATAAACAACTCGGTAGTAAATTTGGATTATTTTTAAGAAAAATTTGCGGCTAGACCTCCTCAGGGCTCCGGGCTAGTAAACTGATAGTAAGCGCTTGGCCCGAAGGGCTAGCCGATTTTTTCATTTTCATCTCGCCCTGATCTGTGGGTT
>MU828050.1:0-12986 GCA_029204205.1 Desmophyllum pertusum
TAAGGCTCACTTAGAGTCGAAACCTCTTCTTGGCGACATCTCCCGTTAGTTGACACCTCTTCGCGGTGGAATACTCGGTCATAGCCACATACAAACACTACAAGTCAACTCTCATAAAGCAGACACTCTCAGGAACCAGAGCTAGAGACGGGCCGCCTGAGAGAGGGACCCAGTACAAGGAGAAAAAGAGGGAATGCTAAACGTGGGAAAAATGAGGAGGAATAACAGTGGAATGGTAAGAGAAAATGGAAAGTGGAAGAGGGGAGGTGAAGGCAAAGGGAAAATAACAATGAGGGAGGAAAGATGGAACCAGACCCGGGACACAAAAGCATGAAAAAGGAAAAAGTGAATTGCTTTTGACAGTGTGAGTTTAAGGAAAAGAGTGAGCGAGGAAGTCCATCAGTATGCGTCAATTTTAATTCATATCGGCCTAGTAACTTTATGTTTTGATTATGCAAAAAAATGCACCTAGGTCTAGTGGCTCCGCCTTGAGAGAGTTATTTTTAACCAGAATTTTGCTAAAAAAGTGTCCGGCTGTCCGCCTTAAGCAGTGTGTCCGCCTTAAAGAGAAGTTTACTTACAGACAAAACAAGTGAGCCAGGACCAGCCATACCATGTCCACCTTAGAGAGGTGTCCCGCCTTACAGTGGTGTCAGCGTTAGAGAGAGTCTGACTGTATATTTTAACCTTCCATAAGTGGACACCTCTCCTAATATGAACACCCCCCCCCCCCCCCCCCCCCCCCCCCCCCCCCCCCCCCCCCCTCAGTGAGTTCTCCTAATCGGACACTTACGGGCCCACAAGATCGCCCACATATGAGAGATTCAACTGTACGTCTCCAATAAAGACTTACTCTGTAGCTTCAAATCTTTTTTTTGAGTGCTGGAATAAACTGCTCGGTCACACAATTCATGGAGCTGAGGTTTTCGGGTGAAAGTCCTCCCTTGTGGCTTTTGTTATACACAAACCACTTGTAAAAGAACAAAACACGATACAACTTTGTTCAATACGTGATTCTTCTCTAAAATAATAACAAAATAAAAATTTCGAAGGGTGGTGATTTTCAAAAATCAGGATGGCCCCCTTAAGGTGAATGTCACACGAGACAACTTTTAACGCAACATTGAAATTTCAGGCAACAATGTAGGTTTTTTTATTGCTTTCGAAAACCTGCAACGCGTTGCCGCCAACAAAATGTTCCCTTACAAAATCATTCAGCGCACCATGTTACACTATTCTGACATTCAGCTCAACAATGTTGCATTAAAAATAGTCGTGTGTAACATCACTTCACTGATCAAACCAACCTCCTTTTTAATATTTTTTAAAGACATGCTGTTTGCAGACGCAATCTGGAAATTACCATGCCATGTTTTTCAGAAGAGAATGCTTGAAAATCAAAATCTAAACTAGCAGTTACATACTTACTTATTACAACAATATATGGGTGCACCTCCCCCCCCCCCCCCCCCCTCCCCCCTACCCCTGCCCCGCCGGATTGGTATGTACAAACAGAATAGAAACAATGTTTAATTTGGGAGCTAAAGAAAGTCTTTTCTCTTACCTATGTTGGGATAATGCTCATCAGATTCTTCTGGGGATCCTAAACTGGTTTGAAAAAAATAGGAGAAAACTTGTCAACAATTTGCTACAAATCACTTACTTTGATTGTCAGCGTAATGAAACAAAATAAAACTTGTGTGTCTCAATGACCCCATGAGCTATGCTGGCTGGGACTGGAGTAATGGATATATGAAAGACATACATGAACTACGGATTAAATATGAAATGAACGAAATTACTCTCACAGAGGATTTTTTTAAGCTAAAAAAGCAATCTCGTACCCAGAGTCCACGGTCTTCCTCTGTCAGCGGTTGGTCGTCGCCAGGTGGAACTCTGGGGGAATGGAATTGTTCATCCCAGAAATCTGGGATAACGGTCACTTCCGCTGCCATTCTTGTTACACGAACAGCCAATCAAAAAATTCGATATTTATTCCATTCCCCCAGAGTCTAACCTGGTGACAACTACCGCTGACTGAGGAGAACGTTGACTCTGGGTACGAGATTGCTAAAAAAAAAAAAAAGCAACTCAATATTGATTAAAATTGCTCACACACTGTGCAAGATCATTTCATTCATTTCATCTTTAACCCGCAGTTGAATAATTATCATTTATGTCCTTTACATATATTCATTACATCGCCTTTAGTCAGTCACCAAACTGGCCATTCATTGGTTCACATGTCAGATTCTCTAAACAAATTTTGAAACTTGCGAACGCGTCAGTCCGATAAAAACAAAACATAAACACAGTTAACACGTTTCCGTTCCTTTTTAACTCGTTTTTATTCATTTTGGAATCTTTGAATCTTTGCAAAATTGCGGCAAATTTAGTGTTGTGAAATATCACGCTACCAAAATTGCGAAAAGAAGTTGCTGCAAAAATTTCATGTAATATAATAAGGTAGTCCTTAGAGGGGGGATACCCAAATAGCTTCTAAACTAAATGCATCCTTACCCTAGCCTGCGTGGCAGGCGTATAAAGGGGAGGGAGGGGAGTTCGGCGCACGCGAAGCGCGAGAGCGCGAAGCGTGAGAGCGCGAGGAAAGCGATTGGCGGAAGGGCGTTCCCACTCCCACTCCATCGCGCTTCGCGCTCCGACTCCTCGCGCTTCGCGCAGCGCGTCGAACTCCCCTCCCTCCCCTTTATACGCCTGCCACGCAGGCTATCCTTACCCAGAGGATTCATGCGTCGTATGACTAGCGGATGACGGCTTTAACATCTCAGCTGTTTTAAGAAGTCTGGGAAACGAAAACAGTGTATGCATATTATTTTACGACTAACCTGTATTGATGGCACAAATGAAGAGAAATGTACCACTGGCAAACAACTCTAAGAAAATACTCTAGATAGCAATGTAATGCGTGGTTCAATTCCTACTGTTACCATCCCAACCCCCCCCCCCCCCCCCCCGGCACACCCTCGGGCACACCCCCGGGGCACAAGGGCTGACTTTGTCCCGGGGGGGATGGTAACAGTAGGAATTGAACCACGCATAAAGGAGTCAAATCTGATTGCTTCAATTTGCATTGTAGAATGATATTGGGATATGAATTTGGGATAGAAAAACTCGGCCATGAGCCCGGTTGTTCGAAAGACAATTAACGCTAACCAAGATTCAAAGATAATCGAGGCTTTAAAAGTGTGTTTTTTTTTCTGCTGCCTAATGTTTTGTGAAGTTTGACATCCAGAAAAACAACATGGGAAGGTCTAGACTACAAGCAGTCCCTCATTTTTCTCAGGGATAGTTGAGTTGGGAGAGCAAGCGAGCGCGCGAAAATCACCTTGAGGAGACGTGCATGATGCGCGGCGACATTTTTTCTCGCGCGTCGCATCTTCTCGTGGGAGGTGATTTTCACGCTCGCTCGCGTGCTCTCCCACTTGACTTTCCCTGTGAAATTTGAGCGGACTTCCTCGTAGTCTAGGGAAGGTCGGTCAGGGAATATCAAACATAAGATCTCAGCACAAAGTACCTTATTATATTGGGGTCTGTAAAACCAGTCCTGTACAACTAGGATCACATGACACACTGTTAACAGGAAGGTGACAATCTGCAAAGACTAGAAAAGATATTTGTATGAGATTGATATGACATGTTACTGCACGTCTTGTTACAATATTGTGAACAAGTAATGCAAACGACATTATTTCGTTGAAATTCTTTGTTCTAGCGAATTTTTGGACGAAATTGCACGAAATTTCTGTAAATTTTATTCAAAATATCTCGCGATATTTTGCAAAGCAAAACAAACAATCGCCCTGACCAAAATTCGAACAAGCGAGATTTCGCAGCAACGAAACGATACTTGTGCGCACGACCTTTACAAAAGTGACAATTTTTACCCTCTGAAACAAAGGAAGTTTTGAGTGCAAAAACCGAAAAAAACCGATCTCAAAATGACCCCTCCTTTATAAAATAAAAATGGTTTGTTTAATTACGGAGGGGGAAATTGGGGTTTCGGTTTAATACGGTTTTGAGTCATTTTTGAGATCGGTTTTTTTGTGTTTGCAATCAAAATTTCCGGTTTTTCGGTTTTGGTATCCGTTGCGGTTTTCGGTTTTTTCCTTTTTTAACACTCGGTTTCTGTTTTTATGAATAAGAAAAAGTGGTTTTTCGGTTGTTTGATTATTCGTTTGCCTAGTTCCTAGGCCTCTTTATTTCACCTCGGTCAATCCCTGTAGGTTCACGTGGTGCGCCTCCTTTGATTCAATAAAACAATCATTCAATATACTTTTTTCGTTGAATATTTTGATTGGCCGGATGATATCTGTTTTTAGTTTTGTTTTACTAATGTGATGCATTGAAGTAACAAGTATTTATTGAAAATGTCCCGTGGAAAACGCAGGAATTGCATTTCTGAGACCCTGAATTTCAAAACTTTCTTTGGGGGGGGGGGGGGGGACATGCTCCCAAACCCCCCTAGTGAGGTGCGCCTTCGATGCTCTAAATAGTTTCTTGGTGAAAAAATGAAGATGCCACCTAACCTAACAAAAGTGAAGATGTCAGTGAATCTGTTGACAATTATGAAGACAAACGAATTTGATGAAAGCAGCAATGAAGAGGTGGGGCTCGATGTAGTTTTTAAAGACACGTTAGAGACGGAAAACTCGTCTGATACGGGTTATTCGTCTCGAACGAGTTTCCCGTCTCTAGTGTGAAAACGGCCAATGATTTCGAATAAAATGTCTTCATCACTCAGAAAAAGGAAAACTAAACGCCTTAAGTTTATTTAATTTACTAAAGTATGCGGCCATATATAACAGCTATATTTCGCTGTTGTATCAAGGGTTGGGGGGTGAGGTTTGTGAATTTGCAGTTTTGAGCGCTTTTTATTGCGGTTTATTCGGTTTTGGACGGAAATTTTGAGCGGTTTTCCAGTTTCTAATAGGTCCCAATGCCCCCCTCATGTATATGTTCTCTATGTCTATGGTGTTTATGAATGGCCTAGATTTTTTTGACAGCAATAATTGACATGTAGCATCAATGCGTGCAAAGAAACTAGATGATTATTATTGATTAGTACCTGAATCTCATTGTAGTTTTCTGGAGAAGTGTATTCAGGAGGAATGTTGCGATCATGATGGATCAAGCGGTCTAGCAACGCTGCACTCAATAATGGCTGAAGAGTGGGAAAAAGTAAACAAATAAGTGTCCATGACAGACATATTCAATAGCAGTTATTACAGACTATCAGCGGTTTTCGACATGCAAACAAGGCGAAAGGGTCAATCTGGTATTGTTTTCCATGTGACATGCAAACGAGGCGAAAGGGTCAATCTGGCATTGTATTGGCCCATCAGCCTCATTTGTAGGCTCAGATTACCAGCTGCCTGTTTGGGAAAATGAGCCAGAACGAAGACCGGAGTCGAGAGAGCGGCGGGGAAATCGAGCCTAACTCGTTTGCATACTTTAAAAAACAAATGAATATTTGACTGCGGGAGCTCAACTGTAATAACTGCTATTGACTCCCAATACCTCGAACCCTCAACAACTTGAAAGTAAATTTGTTTTCCTTCAGGTTATTTTCTTACCGATTTATTGTGCCCTTGATAACTCGAGCTCCCGATAACTCATTGACAACATTTTTCAAGTTTCGATTATCAGGGAATCAACTGTATTGTATGTAAAGGTAGGTAAAGTAAGCCTAGGTGGCTTGCCTGCAGGCTGGCGCTCAACTCTAGGAACATTGCTTCTCCCCCTGGATGGGAATTCTAAGCTAGTCTGTCACGGCTACCCCCACAATTTATGTCAGATTTCCCTAACAATTTGTAGCCTGCGAGAAAGCTTCTCTTGGGTTTTTTTGGGGGGTGGGGGTGGGAGAGCTTGCTCGCACGCTAAACAATTATTCTCTGGTACCCATTTACATTGTATACTCCTGGATGGAGAGAGCAGCATGCAAAGAAAGTGCTGTCCGATAGCCAGGGCTAGTGGGTTTGCTGTCAGCCGGGCTAGTGCATTTTATCCATCACTTGCCCAATGGGCAAGTAAAATATTTTTGGACATTTTTAGTTGGCGGATGAAGTAAAGCCAATGAGAAAGGCCTCCGGGCTAGCACACAATGGCTCCATCTTCCCAAAGGGCATCCTAGAAAATTTGTTTTCTTTGCACCACTGGCGAGACACTGTGAGAGTGTCTTGCCCTAGAACCCAGGCCTCTCAATCCGGAGTTTGACTCACTAACCATTGGGCCTCTAGGTCTCTTCCATGTAGGTTATGGGAATGATAAAAGGATCGGACCATTTCAGGGTGATACAGTAACATGTAGTCTTGATATACACACCAAAATTAATGCTCATGCATGTATGTTAATGTTGATCTGTAGGCCATGTTTAATATGAAAATATATTTTTTTATGCCTAAAAAAGGAAGTAAAAAGTTTACACAGACATCTCAGTACTACTGTTCGTTCATCAGTGTATTAAGTGGTATTGAACAAAAAAAAATAAAACTGTTAAACTATAAGTACCGCACCTGGGTGTCCAACAGAATCACTCTTTCTTGTGTTACAGACATGTCAATCCCAGCTGTTTGATTAGTTCCATCCTCCTAAATATCACATGCAAACATCAATCCATCAATCACTTCTAATTTATTCTTTGATGTATTCAACATTGCTGGAAATGCTAATTGGGCATACCGTAAACACCGGCGTGAATATGCCAAATTGGAATATTCTTTCCTTGCAATTTGTCAACACATTTCTGAGTGGCTATCAAGACAATTCAAAAACAGACTTGTTGAGCAAAGAGCCTACATGTATACTGTAGCCACAAATGAGCCACGATTGAGATGAATGAAGAACTTAAAAGACCAGTTTAGCCCGGGCCAAATAAAGAGGAGAGTTCTTGAGAGTTTAAACTCTCCCCTGTTTTGGCCGGAAACTTTCATCAACTCCTCACGTGTCCTCATCGAATTTGAACCTGCCTCAAATGTTTCTTTCAGAGAGTCATTGAAAAACTCTCGCTCTTGTTTGGCCTGAAAACTCTCATCGACCCTTGTGTGCTCTCGTAGAATTTGAACCTAATCAATGACTTGATGACTATCAAGCTCTTGTTTGGCCTGAAACTCTTATCAACCCTCTCGTAGAATTTGAACCTACTCAATGACTCAATGACTATCAAGCTCTTGTTTTGCTCGAGGTGATGATAGTCAATGAGAGTTGAAGAAACTCTCAACAACTCTTATCCTTGTTTGGCCTGGGCTGAATGACCATGCGACCCAAATTTTGAGACACCTAGATCCCAGGACAGACTTCCCACCCTCTGCAGCCAGGGCTGGCTCGATCCTGGACTGCTTGATCCGGAAGTCCTAATCGCTAATAATTAGCGAGTTGGACCATTAGGGTGGGGCTGTAAGACTCAAGAGCATGATTGCATGTACTGACCTGGACTTGTCTGGACTGCACAGGAAATAAGGGAGTCCTAAAACATTCTAAGTGAAAAAAGATTAAATTTGTGAGCGCAAATGGTGATGACAAATTAATCTGAAACAGTCAAAGCTCTCTGAGAGGACAATCTTGTAAGTGGACAGTGCACTCTACTTATGGCGGCCTTGACAAAACCCTGTTTGAACTCTAGCTCATAAAACTCTGTATTTACCAGGGACCGTGCAGGGGGAGGGGCTGGGGCCTTTAGCCCCCCCCCCCCCCCCCACTTTTCTAAAAAATATAATAATAATAAACATTTTCCAGAAGTTTTTCAGAAGTTGGTGATGAAATTTTCTTTTTGATCTGCAGTAGTTCGTAACAGACAAAAGATGCAATGTCCATTAGCAAAGTAGATGCGATTACAACTGAACTGAGTTGACTGACTTTATGCTATTGAGCAGTTGTATATTGCGGTTTATAGAAGAAACGTTTTTATGACAACATGTTATCGCCATAGATACTTTAAACTGAGAATTTATACACAGCTCTGGACATCATGGGACACGGGAGTCCTGCGTGATAACCAACAGAGATGCGCACATGGTAAAATGAGCATAATTAACGAACTAGGCTTCTGACTGTTGGAAAGAAAATATCTACAAAAATCTCTGAATGTTTGATTCTTGTATTGAAAAACAGTCGCTTTTTAAGCGCTGAAAGTTGGTAATTTGCAACCACGCTTGTTAATTTAGATGTATTTCCAGCCATTTCAGAGGACTTAAATTCACAATTTTCACGGGGGGCATGCCCCCTGACCCCCTAGATGGCTCACGCTGACAGCGTTCGCATTAGCCCCCTCATTCAAAAAAGTGCTGCGTGGGCCCTGTTTACACATTCCCATTTATATAAGCGGCCAGCCCCAGTTGTGGACACTTTTTTCTGCTTCCCGAGGGTGTCTGCTTATGGAAGCTTCAACTGTTTCAAATCACTTTTACTATGCAAATCAACTGAGAGGTCAAATTCAATCGCTAGCTATTTTCTGCAGTGCTCCTAGAATTCCTGTAGAATAAGACAATCACTGCACCAAAAATGGCTCAGGATTCCTGTGTGCGCAAGATAGAAAGTGGTCCAAATTTGTACCATAAGTCGACTTGGTATACAGATTAATTTAGGTGTGAACATTTTGGATTTTAACAATATCATGTGGTCACTTTCCACTACTATACATGTATCTCGGGATGATGATGTCACGAGATACAAATGTAAAACTTGTTCTCTTTTTTTTTCAGACAATTCTGACTTTGCAGTTGGCAAGCTGAGGTTTCACTAATGCAACCTGTATAAAACCAGATGCTTGTTTTGATTATTAACTTATGTACTTCTGTCCGTCCATCCATCCGTCTGTCCGTCCGTCTGTCTGAGTGTCTGAATTAAGTTAGATTTGCAAGTTCAGGACCAGGAAACACCAATAAAAATCCCCTGGATGGCAGGATTGGCACACAAAATAAAATCTGTTGAGATACCAGAATTGAAGAAACCTTCTTGCAGACCCACTAGCAACACTCCTAGTCATTACATGATATGGAAACCAGAGTGAAGCAGCAGCCTGATGAGTCACAAACCTTGAGTCCAGTGAAGGCCCAGCTCCCCCCAGAACAGAGAGAACAGTAGATTTTCCAACACCTTGTGGACCAATAACACCCACCACCAGGAAGTCTGTTTGATCAAGAAGGATCTAAAGGACAAAAAGAGAATTTTGAATAAAAGTTTCAAAGTAGAACACAACCTCCTGCCCCTAGCTGGATTTGTTCTCGAGCGGTAGTCCCGAGTTCAACTCCTCGGCCACGCTTGTAAATAGCCAACTGGCTGCCACCTGCCAATTGGGATTCTTACCATGTTGTGTTAGTACTGTGAATCACCTATGGCAATTTTGGCGACTGCACCAGAGGACATTTTGCAGGAATTGCAAGAAAACGATGAATCACTAGAGGAAGAATGTGGAGATGCATAAATCATGGACAGGCTAGAATTTGTGACAAATTATTTTAATATTATTTTCCCCTGGCTTGGTATCTTACCAACTTGCATGTTGATGTAAATTTTCTTTGTGTAATAGGGTATTACATTTTGCGGTTGTAATTTTCGCAGCACCTTATTTTCGCGAGAATTTAATTTCACACGAATTTTTTTCAATCGCGAAAATTAGTACTCTCGAAAATTAATAAGAGTAAGGTAGTTCCTTTTCAGGAATTGATACGATTTCTTTTGTTGTAAAACCATGAGCTATAGGAAACGTGGGTTTTGACTAAATAAAAGCAACTTACTTACAAAGAAGTAGTTCTTTGTCTTTAATTGCCATCTCAGCCGACTCTACATTCGGTATTAAGGATAAAACCACAGCTTTGTATCCAATTGATCGTCAGACTTTCGTTACGCTTTGGTAACCAAGCTTTTATTGAAATCGGAGGCCCGGATGCTAAGCTTGTGGTTCACATGCTAATAAAAAATCACTATTTTCGATTTCATAACAGCTCCCGCATCTCGAAAGACTAGTCCCTCGGACTACACTCTGGCCAAATTTGAGTACGAAAGGTTCGCGGATTGATCTTGAAAAACCAGCTGGAATATCGAATGAGTTTGAAAATTCTCGATTTTACTATGATCTGTACCTCCGGCTGGGACAATTATGCACATATTTTTAAAAAAACGTGTATACGGCGTCGAAATTACTACCTATGCCCTTCCCAGCGCGAGAAACGTGTACCACGACAAACACTTCACTGGGGTACCCAGTTGGAAATACAGTAGTCCTCGTTGATCTTAACTTAGGCAATCACGACGGCGACGCTTTTAGACAACGTGGAATGAGAAATCAATTTTATATTCGCAATTATACAGATTTATTCCGTTTGATAGGCTTATTTTCCTTTTTCTCAGGGTAGCCGTATTTTCAGCTGGGTACCCCAGTGAAGTGTTTGTCGTGGTACACGTTTTCTCGCGCTGGGGAGGGCATAGGTAGTAATTTCGACGCCGTATACACGTTTTTTTTAAAAATATGTGCATAATTGTCCCAGCCGGAGGTACAGATCATAGTAAAATCGAGAATTTTTCAAACTCATTCGATATTCCAGCTGGTTTTTCAAGATCAATCCGCGAACCTTTCATACTCAAATTTGCCAGAGTGTAGTCCGAGGACTAGTCTTTCGGGATGCGGGAGCTGTTATGAAATCGAATGGAAGAAATGCTTTTTTTAGGGCAAAATTCGAGAGGAGGTACGGAATTTGTCGGTCCAAAACTGCTCGAAGTTGCATGCCTTGTTGGAGTATTAGTATTCCAAAAGCGAGTAAAAAACTTTGAAGTCCGAAAACTGCTCTCGCGCGCAGCATCAAATCACCGTAAAAAACCGCCTTCAAAGCAAAGTTAAAACAACGTCCCAGACATTTGGACTTTATTTTATTAAATATAGACAGTCCCTAAATACCAATTTTAGGAAGATTAATGTTCACAATAACAATTCTATTGTACTAAGAAATTTGGAATATCGTTAGATATCTGTGACCACACAAACAGAGGATGGTAAGCCTGTGATTTAACGAATAGTTCCTCTCTGTCCGGTCCATTTGAATCGACAACAATAGTTCTCATCGTTACGAAGAAAACTCCTCTAAGATCGCACAGTCGCTGTTTGAAGAGAGAAAATAAAGGGATGTTCTAATTTTGGACAAGATTATAAGCTAAATTTGAGTATATGAGTTGAAAAGTGGATGTTACCAGTAGCTGTGTTAATTATTTTCTTACCTCAAAAAGTTCAACGAAATTCGAACTGACCTGTCTTCCGAGAAAATTTTCGATTCCAGGTTTCCCGCTCGTTTTGAGACCCCCCAAGGTGGCCACCCTGAACTTCCTTATTTGGGCATGGCCACCCGCCTGTCTTACGAGCTTCAAACGATTGATCAGAATTGTCTTCCTACCCAGTGATTTTTAACCGTTAGTCAAAAATTCAAATTAGACCAAGCTTAGCATCCGGGCCTCCGATTTCAATAAAAGCTTGGTTACCAAAGCGTAACGAAAGTCTGACGATCAATTGGATTACAAAGCTGTGTGCTTAATACCGAATGTAGAGTCGGCTGAGATGGCTAATTAAAGACAAAGAACTACTTCTTTGTAAGTAAGTTGCTTTTTATTTAGTCAAAACCCACGTTTCCTATAGCTCATGGTAAAACATACAAAGCAAATAAAATTAAACATTTGTTCACTTAATTTTAATAATTAAATTTGAAATATTATTCAACACATCATCTGTTACCTCCTAAGGCACTGTCATTCCACTGTAGGTTTTCATCCAGTAATTTCACCAGTTGTGGAGCTCCATCACGGCTGTGAAGACCAAGTTTAAGGGACGCCAAGTTTTGTGGTCAGTCCTTCAACATTTGCACTTGCTCCTGAAGAAAGAAATGACGAGTATCACACCTGTCCAGTAATTAATGGTACACTCAGTGAACTCTCTCTAAAGCGGGACATCCTCGGGACCAGCTCTAACTGTCGCGGCAGGAGAGAGGTGTCTGCCTTAGGGGGTTTAGTTTCAGACAAGCAAGTGAAATTTGGCTGGGACCAGCCAGCCAACCATGTCCGACTTAGAGAGTTGTCCCACCTTACAGTCAGTCCCTACATAAATAATAATTGAAGGGTGTGGTGGAAAAACAGCAATTAAACAGCAAGTAATGCCATTTTTCCACCACGCCCTTCAATTATTATTGAGATCAACCGCTTTTAAAAGTCACTAATTAAAAATGTTTCTTCAGAGGTCAGTTTCCAGTCTAATACTGACATTAGATGCTGCACACCATGCAGGTAATATCACAGGTCACCTTAAGGTGGGCTCATCTCAGTTTTGCAAGGGCAATACCTTCCCGGAATTTGGATACGGCTGATACTTCGCTGTCAGAGCACCGTCTGACTAGCTACTTCACCACTTTAATAGAAATAGAATGAACTTTCCAAAAAAGTAGTTTTGATTGGCATCGGTGTTATCATAGCAACGCAGCGACGACGTCATGCATTTTACATATGACCATTTTTCTCCGACATCTAGACGTAAACTTTTAAAACCACCTTATGTTCCTTGAAGCCTAGATGTAGTTCTTCACGATTAAGAATTTTTTAAAAAATTATATGAGAGCGTTTTGGAATAAAATGCGGTTGAATATTTTTCATTAAAAAAATTAAATTATTCACCTTACATTTGTTTAATTCGTCGATACCAATGTCTTCTTAACTGATTGAGGTAATGTTTTTACCACATATTATACCTGTGACATAGGACTGTTTTCTGTCAGAGTTTCAATCGAAATTGCTTCATTCGATTTCATTTCATGTAGACAGAAGTCTAACATTGAAAAATCTTATTTATCTCAAGAGTAGACCAAACTATGAAAACACTCGAAATTTTGAGCGCTGATATTATGTGCGTCCCTGGGACTTACTGTGGCTAAAAACTGTGCGTCCTTTTTATTTTTTGTGCGTTAGATACGCACAGTTGTGCGTTAATGGGAACACTG
>MU828051.1:0-12919 GCA_029204205.1 Desmophyllum pertusum
GTGGGCCGAGCGGAAAGTGAGTGACGGCAAGCGGAAGATGAGTCACGAAGTGAGAAGAGCGAAAAGATTAGCAGGGACTGCCGGCTTTCCTCCTTTTCCGACGCGTGCCAGATTAAACTCCGCCACACCAGGCCGTAAAAGGCAATTGTGAAAATTAAACCTCTGCCCTTTTGAGTCACGTACTGGCCAAAAATAAACCAGCCCCCGCGGTCCGACTGCCTGTATTAGTGACGAAGAAAGGATTCTATTGTTCGGCACACGCGCGACTCAGTGAGTTTGCGCTGCGCGAGGTAAATTGCACGCGAAAAAATAACATTGCCATAACAAGACTGACTTGTTTCTGTGTTGAATAAACTGAGTTAGATCTGTTCACAGCCTCTCTATTTTCTCAGATGCGTATGTAGCCGCAAGCGTGTGTGTTGAGTACGAATTCTTAAGATTATGAATCAATCAACGAAACTCAGCGCTATGTCGGAAAAAGCACTGTATTCATTGAACGTGGAGCAACATTCAGCATTTAGTTGTCGCCCAATGTTTCTGAAAAGTCCAAAGACATTGTCTTTATACCTTTAATGCTTTAATAAAGTACTCCTAAAAATAAGCAACCTCACACGAACCAAAATCGTTGGACGATGCGCTCATCCCTGGCGAACAATGATCAGATCGCTGGAGTAGACCTGTGATCCGACTCTAATGCGGAATCGCTCGAATCTTTCACGTTAACAAAACTCTGATAAATCATCCTCTTCCAGAAGGCCGTGGGAAGAACGGCCATTACATCCTTTCCCATGAGCAAAGCTTCGATTGCTTGCTTCTGTTCTTCCTTTAAAACTACTTCGTTCAAATGAAGAGAATAAACATTGAAAACATTCTGCATTCTCGCCACAAAGTTGCCACTATTGATGTCTCGCGCTATGAAATCTAAGCCGCGGTAGTGTCAACAAGTCGTCAAGAGGTTGTCAAGAAGTTAATACTAATCAAACTAATCTGACAGCGTCCATTGTCTAATTAACCAATCCGAATTTTCCGTTGTCTGTACAACGGGAAATTCAAGCACGCCTCGAGATGCAGAAAAGCCGGCAGTCCCTCTATCTTTCGCTCTTCTCACTTCGTGACTCACTTCCGTTCGGCCCATCTCCCGCTCGCTCGCGCTTCGCGCTCGATATCAGAAAAAAAGAGGGACTGCCTCGCAGTCTACGGATTCGCATGCGCGAAAACTGCTCACTTCCTGTCGACCATAAATTATTTGGCCGCCATTCCATAATGACGGTTAGTGAAAATATGTGCATGTATTTTGTTTCTAATCACGATTATGTAAAACAGATCAAGTCATAATATTACTGTAACAAGTAACAGCGTGCGCTGTTCGCATACGTATTTCCGAAACATGATTTGCATACAAAATATTTTTGCCACGGCCGTAACGGAACGCACTTTTGAACAACCAAGCTTAGATTTATCCATTTGCTACAGAAGTTTTCAACGGATCACCGTTGCCGTTGGAACGGCCGCCTCAATATTTTTTCTCAACGGATTACCTGGCTTAGCTTCGAACGGGTGAATATTATTTTCGAACGGGTAGCGGCAGCAGTTCGAACATTTTTTTCGAACGGGTAGTAGCAGCTGTTCGGCTTGCTAACCGTTCGGGTAGTGAACGCTTTTATCCTTTCGAACGGAAAGCCGGGCTGTACGTTTTCGCGTGAGAGGTCACAGCTGAGGTCACATCTGTTTCGATCACTCGTCTCTCTCCTCAACAACAAATGTGTCGCGAAGACAGTATCTTATCACTGTATCCTTCGTAACCTGCAACGAATTTCGCTTCAAGCCATGTTTTGAAACTGTTATCTTCGAGATAAATGCGTTTATGGGGTTTTGTCCACGCTCTCTTGGCTCTTGTCGGGGTATTGAATATTCTTTTTCGCCCAGAATTACTACGCTTTCCACCGTGCCGCCGCCGCACTAGTCGACGCCATTTTGGATTTGGCAAACTCAAAATTGAAAAAGTTAGCCTAACCTTTCCCAAGTTCGACTCGCGAGTCTGGCGCATGCGTCCTTGTGACAGTGCCCCTTTAAGATAAGGTGTCCGCTAACTGTTAAAGTTGTAGTGTTTGTATGTAGCTGGGAACATGACCAAGTGTTCGCTTTCGAGAGGTGTCCGCCTAAGGGAGGTGTCGTTAGCGGAGGTTCTACTGTATTCTGGTGAGCTTATTCACTCCCTAACTCCCCTAACTCCGCCTCCACCCCCCCACCCCCCCCATCCTCCAAGGGGAGTTATGGAGGGAACAGTCGATACTTTAAGACTATCGTTAAATGAAAACCAAAAGTCTCTAATCAAATATTTTAGCGTCTGATATTTGGCGGGGTTATTTTTGGGTGGGCTTATTATTCGGAGGAGAAGCCGGGTGTGGGGTGCGAGCAATTGGCGTGGGAGGTCTCAACCACACCCTCGTGACGTTATATTTTCTACAGAATAATTAAATCAAATGAATAGAATGCTAAATATATATTTTTTACGTCCTTCGATTCTCCATTTCTGCCAGAATTACAAACGTCTGGCAAATGGCCTCAACTTATCTGAGAATAATAACAGTAATCAAGTTTAATATTCTTTCCGATCTTCCCGTACGGTACAGATCCGACTTTTTTGGTTTCCGTAACCGGAAGGACCAGTCTTCGGTGTCCCAAGAGAGGAATTCCTCGCGCACGCGCATGCCCTGTACATGTTGGCATTGATGGGAATTTGACTTGAACAGCACGAAGAGCGAATCCGTGGGCAGTATGATGGCGTTAGTAGCGTGTCCGTCTGTGCGACAGCAGTACTCAATCAGCGTGTTACTGGAGAATTTACCATCTGGAATCGACCCTCGATAGCTGTTGTTGTTGTCTGAATTTTCATCATCCCAGCCGAATAGATCCTTTGTTGAAATCTGTTGAAAAGCGCATTTGATCATTTAAATATGAAATTTGCGCTATATAACGTTTAATTATTATTATTATTATTAATAACAAATGGCTGACGATAAACAAAAGAACCTGCAACAAAAACACACAAACATGAGGATAGGGTCCGTATACAGACCATTTCATGCAGTGATACATACATACATACATACACACATACATACATACATAACATACATAAACTTTATTTAAGTGTCTGAATATTTAGCTGTAAAGCTAATTGGGGACACTAAAATACCGTAAAAGCTCTATTACGGCCCCCTGGGGCTTATTTAATTTTATGCCTTAAGTAGAGGGGGGGGGGGGGCTATTAGAGAGGGGGGGGGGGGGTAATTGAGAGAGGGGGGCTAAAATAGAGCTTCTGCGGTAAACAAACAAACAAACAAACAGACGAACTAGTAAAACATATGTCATGTGAATCTTCTTCAAAAATGAGGGGATAATATAATAACATTTTGGCTGGTTTAAATTAATTTTGTTTCGGGTTTGACGGTCAAATAACATTGATGCTATCCACTAGCGCAGGTAGAAACAAACCTTGGGACAATCTCCTTTTTTGAAGGTACAATATTGTCCAGGAGACAAGTGAGATCATAATCGGTGCCTCGTTCACGGCCTTAATACAGAAGCTTTGTGTATTGCGTCCAAATACTCATTCTGCCTGCCAGATGGTACGGACACGACCAACTGTTACTAATCTCGTTTTCGTGATAGCGATATCCAGAGTGCCACCTGAAACCAGATCCCTTGGGACAACCAGACGTGATCATCGGAGGGAAATACGTTATATTGGGCCAAGTCAAGGGGATTACCACTGGAGGATCTGGGAAGAAGAAAACAAATAAAGTTCACAAATTAAACTAATCATTTTGAAAATGAACTATGATGTTGGTCTGGCACGATTGATGACCATATGCTTGGCGGTCTTTCCTTGACGAGAGCCTCTAATAACTGTTCAGTTGTCGAAAGTAAATAAGAGTATTAACGGAAAAAAAAAATGATTTTTACATTATTTTTTATCAAATGTAGTCTAAATAATTTTAAAGTTACGCCGCAGCTGTAGAACTGACTTTCAGTTAAGAACCAAATAAAAAAAATAGGTACGCAACGCGTACATGTGTGTACTGGAAAGTTTTCCCTAGGTTGATTATCGTTTGGAAGTGGTAAAGTCTTTGTCCACTAAATATGATTTACTCAAAAATTAATACACTAGCCAGCTTGGAAAGGATGATGGGGATAGAAGGGCACAAATGGAAGGGTGTATAACTAAACTGTGTTTAATTTTACTTGCCAGATAAATGTATTATTTATCTAATCTTGATAAATATGAAGAATGTAATTTACAGAAACAGAGTTGCAAGACTTGAATATAGTGAATTGAACTGTATTGATAATTGATTTTTTTTCAAAACGGATCAGTAACGTTAAGCTTGACGAAAAAAGTATCAATTCATTATTGTGAGATAGTGACTGACTTCACAAGCCCAAGTTAAAACCAAAAATAACAAAGTAATGTTAAATTAATAGACTACTTTAGAGACCCATGCAATTTTGCCTCGCAATAATTCTTGAAAACAGGGTAAAAACGTAACACTTTTTAGTACAAGACTGTTTAGTTTTCCAATACACAAAGGATATGGTTACAGGACTTACAGTATGCTCAAAAGTAAGTTACCACCTCTCGTCTCGGTTATTAAAGATGCGCTTATGAACGTTTAATCCGGTTTTTCTCACGACGGAGTCACTTTGAGGTGTTGATCACGACGTTTCGACTGCTTTACTGCAAGTCTTCATCAGGCGATGAGGTCAATTGTTTACGTGTCACTTATATATGTAGCACCTTGGTTCGCAGCTATTGGTGCTATTATTCCGACTAGGTTGTTCCCTCAGTGGGCTGACTAGGTGTTGCCGGGGGTGGGGGGGGGGGGGGGGGGGGACTTCGATATAAAAGTAACGGGGGTGATCGTCTTTTTGGGATTAAAACTCGTGGTTTAGTACTGTTAGGGGTGTTAAAATCTAAAATGACTACCGTTAGAGTTATTCTGGCACCTTTTAGGGTATTAAGCTGGAAAAAAATGACAAACTAGTTTTTACTTAGAATTGGAACCTCTTAGGGGTGAAACATAATTTGAGCCACGCCCCCAAAAAAACGAGATTCTGGTACCTTTTAGGGTTATTTTCCAAAACTCCGACGATCACCCCCGTCATTTTTATATGGGATTCCCGCCCGATCGTTCGCAAGAATGGCGTAGTATCGAAGGCCTGATTTCAGACTTATCGCGTATCAAGGCTAGATTAATTGCGTAACTTATCGAAGGCTTGATTCATTACGATCGTAGTATCGAAGGTCTAGATTTATCGCGTACTTTTCGAAGGCTTGATTCATGTGATCGATGTATGTATGCATGTATTGTATCAAAGGTTAGATTTATAGTGTATCTTATCCAACATTGCGATCGCATCGAAGGCTAGATTTAATTGCGTATCCTTATCGAAGGCTTGATTCACTGCGATCATATCGAAGGTTAGATTATCCCGTATTTTATCAAAGGCTTGATTCATTTTGATCGTATCGAAGGCTAGATTTATTGCGTATCGTATCGAAGGCTTGATTTATTGCGCATCTTATCGAAGGCTTGATTCATTGCTATTTTATCGAATTGATTTACATTATTGTGTATGGTATCGAAGCGCCTGCCATTAAAATTCGGAAACTGTGGTTTGTTATTTATTTGATCGATTGTCTGTGGTTTGTTTATCGATTTGATGTTAACAATAGAGCATTGTTAACATTTCTTTTGTTAACATTTCTTTGTTTACAATTTTACAGTATAGGTGCATAGTGTCGACTGCGCAAGCGCAGTACACACAACAATAGTATCACGTTTATATTACATATCTTTCTTCTACCCTTCATTACCTTCGTACAAATTAAACCAGTTGAGTAATTAGATATTTCAATTTCATTTATCAGTAATATAAATATTTTATGTATATCACATGTAGTCGGTATTTGCTTTGAAATATAATTATGCCGAAATCGCCAAAATAAAGTAACGCGAACCGCCATTTCAGAATCGCAAGATTGTTGTAACTCATTGATATATCTGGGGTTACCGTAATGGGTTGGTTTATGGTGAACGAAATAAACCGAGCAGCGAGTTTCGCAGTTATTAATATATCGGGGTTGTACTGGACTATTGTTGTTCTTTTCATTAAATTAGGCACATGCCAGTTGCAGCGAAATGCTTTCAGCAGCCCCCCCCCCCCCCCCCCCCCCCCCCCCCCCCCCCCCCCCCCCCCCCCCCCTTTCATTGTCAACTTTGCCCCTCAGCTGTTTGTTTTTTTGTCGTTGGCACGAGTCACACAAATTGAAGGTACAATTTACTGCCGTGCAAATATTATGATTGTTTTTATTATTTCAACTATTATCCAACTGTAGCAGTTTGTTTTCCTTTTAAGCAGTCTGTTAATTTGATCCTTAGAATGACAGTAAAATATTAACAGTAACGGAAAATTGCCGTTTGATTCAGTCAACCATACATGAAGTATATTTGTAACTGTTCGTAGAAATAAGTTAAGAACTAAAATATTGGGATTTTCATCTCGATTGGCTTCTGGCAGATATGGCAGACACTCAGCTGCTGTGCACAGCTCTGACACGTGCCATGACCACAAAGGAACATGATGTTCTTTTTCCGTTCAACGCAGATGCAGCATACAATGGATTCCTCCATCTTCCGCAAACTTTCCTTCAAGTAACCGATATCTCGCTACCAGAGATTTATCGTTGATTCCGATTATTGGTGTGCCATCTGAGGGTTAAAAGCTAGGTGTTAATAAGTTAAATAACAAAGTTTTACACAAATGGAAACCTGAATATCATGATTGAAAAGTTAACAAGTTTGTTAAAGGCTTATAAAATGAAGGATTTGTCGTAATAAATACGTTGCTATTTTTGCCCTCCTATTCAATCCTTTCCAAGGACTATTGGTAATGATGATTCAACTGTAGCTCCAAAAATCTCATTACCTCATCAAACAGTTACAAAAAAGGTTCCACCAATAAAGGCATGACCTCTTCTTCGATACTGGTGGTACGATACTCTATACCAATACGAAAGGCGCTGCGAAGCTGCCAGGGGCAGGACAGCCAATAAGCGAGTTTTATATTTTCATCAAAATGATGATAACTAAAGGATAACGAACTCTTAAGGCGACTACCCCTCTTAAACGACCACACGTGAAATAACCGTTAATAAGTGGTCTGCGGATGGCCAAGAATGTAAATGAAAGTAAGCTCAGAAAAAAAACTGAGGCTATCCTAACCAATCATAGGCTTTGCACGCCTCTTTTCAAGGATATGATATATATTTTAAAACTATACACTTTTCGATCAAGTTACCTCGTTTTCCTTTTCCAGTAATAGCAGTTTTGCATTCCAAACATCGCTTCAATCGAGACGAACATTCTGCAAACAAAATTGACATAATTTTCTTAGTGATTTTCACCAAAAAACAGTATAATTTGAAACAGCAACACTAACAACAACAACAAGTCACCTATGCAGACTACAGTATGACCACAAGGTTTAAATGCCACATCAGCCTCATTCTCTTCACAAATCTGACAAAGTGATTTATGACACGCCGATGGATTCTCTCTTCCTATATTTTCTGTGTCTTGCTTTTTGTTTTACTCGTTGCTTTCAGGTTGTGTTTCCAGAACTGGACACTCGTTGTCGCCATTTTGTGCGTCAGTATTATTCACTTCCATTACAACTGATCGAATCGTGCTGTTGTTTGAGACTTCTGTGTCAGACATTCCCTCCAGTACCTGATTAGTAACTTCCATGACGATATTTTCCTGTGTATGAAAACAATAGCATTTTCAATAAATCGATATTTTTCCATATTCATTTCAATAGCACTGATCTAGTTAACGCATTGAGTTGATTCGAACCCACAATATAACCTGATTCTCTAGCATAACACAATCGAGCCGCTAGCTGCCCAAAGCACTATTTTTCAAGGCAATAACGTGGACGTGATCCCATAACAATATGTAAATACTTGTCACCGTTTTACTAAGAATAAATCGTAAAATTATAAATCATAATTCCAACCACTTTTTTTTAACCCCTAATAATATACATACATCAATTTCTGCATTCTGATTGGCTGAGAGCATGCCAATTTATCCCAAATGAGTGCAGAAAGTTGAAATTAGTGCAAAAAGTTGAAATTAGTGCAGAAAGTTGAAATTAAAAATGATTGACAGTTACAGTAGCTTGATTCGACCAAACAAAATGGCGCGCAAAAGTGTGACAAGATTCAAACGTATAAATAAGCAGAATTACCGTTTAAATGCAAAGATGTGAAAATAATGCAAAGTACAGAAATATCTGATTACCAACAAAGTGTAGAAAGCCGTAGGATAAACACAAAAGCCGCGAGAACAAACGAAAAACATGAGCTTATAAAATATTACCGGCGCGGACGACATGCAAACAAAATATTCGTCGGGAAATACAAGTTTATTGTTCTCCAAAGCGAAACGAGAAGGACGAAACAGACAGCCTATGAACCGGTAACGTAAGATGAATGGTTCAATTGTTCTGCTTTTTACAAATGAAAAAGCTTAGAGACTTCTGGAGTTGCCGCAAGAACAGCTCGTTGAATATTTAATAAAAGGTGGAAAATGCATTTATAAAGAGGGCAAATCTAAACCTGTGCAACGTCCAGTGAAAGAAACTAAAACTCTGTCAGAAACACGGAGTTGTACATGAATATCCTCCTCTGCTGAAAAAAGCCGTTTTGCGGATTTTAAGCTCAATATTTTGGCATTCTGGCTGGAGCATCGTGTGCTGAAGGTCGCTCAAAAAAGCGGTGAAGTTTGAAGAGTTTTCTGCTCGGCGTGCTGTTCGGCGTAGATAAACACGGCATGCAGTTCGTCGAATTTATCAAACCCACCAAGAATCAGTTAAGCCTACGTAGAGCGGCAACAAAACCTCATTTAAGGCTTTAAATTTGAAGAGGATTGAAGATTTGATGGACTCGTAAAATCTTTTCATACAGCTCTTGCAGAGAGTGCATGAAAATTCATGAATGAATTAACATGTCAATTTTTCAGCCAATAAAGTTGAAGGAGCTTGACATTAGAATGTGGTCACGAAACACTATCAAAGCGTGACAGAAATTGTTGTATGTATATTATTAACAAGTAATCACATGATTCTTCTCGTGCAATTTGGAATAAATGAGCACTCGTAAATTTTTCAAAGACCACAAATTGCACTCGCCCTACGGGCTCGTGCAATTTAGTTAGTCTTTGAAAAATTTACTCGTGCTCATTTATTCCAAATTGCACTCGAAATCATGCGATTACCTATACAAACAGTAAAAACCGTTGGTTAACTGTAGATTAACCTGAAACAATTTTAAGTCGCGTAAAAAAATTACAAAACGTACATGGCTGCGCCATCTTACGCACATATCTTATCTGGTTTCATCCCTTCTACTTCTTACCTATAGTGGCCATTACCTGGTACGAAACCCTCCTCTTCCATGAAATTTTCCACGATGTTGACGACTTCTGACGGACACAGGTGCCAGCTCTTTGTTGTTCTTTCTCTTGTGGATTTGGCAACTCGTTTGACATCTGGTCAGATTGTTCTTGGTGGTCCATGTTGCTACATTCTTCATTTGCATCCTCTTGTCTATAATCAACAGCACCAGTACTTGGCCCATGACTTTCAGCATCTGTTTGGGCTTCTTCTGCTTCTGTAGCTGAGCTTGGTACAGCCTGCAAGTTCGGTCAGATCTAATCTGATTTGAGATTGGACCGTAGCCCCCAAAACTTGGAACTTTCTTGTTCTGAGAAGTTCATGCAATTGGAAAAAGGCCAAACCATTTTAATCACTTGACCTAGTGTACTGACCATTAGTCAATATTCAGACCAGGGTGGTGACGGAATCTGCCTTGCACGGACGTTAACCGTTTATAACTGTTTAGTAATAACTAGTATAGTAATCACAGATTAAGAGAATGCGTTCGATAGGTTAATCTCAAACAGAGGGACGGTTCTCAAGAGGTCACGAACGAAACATAGAGAGCGTTCTTTCTTCTTCTACATTAACCACTTTAAAAGTCGCTCATGGCGGGAGTACACATGAATGCCATTTTCCCGTCACTTAACATGGGTTTAATGGAAATATCTCGTTCGCGTTTCAAGCAATCCAAAAACTATATGCTTATCTCATTAATCTATGTTATGGGGTGTTTTGTAAATTTTGGGTGATTTTGGGGAATGTTTAAAAATTGAATACGAGTAGTTTATTTAGTTTATTTTCTCGCCTAAAGGCTAGGGAAAAAAAAAACTGACTCGCAAAAATACCAGCCGTATTACAAAAACTTTCCCGCTGAATAACATCTTTAAAGACACTGATTGTTTCTGGTACCTCCCACAAGATGCAATTTCTCGAATGAGATGTTCAACTTCCGATTCGAGACATCTGTCCAGTGGTGTTTGGCCTCGCCATTCCACCTCGTACACATCAGCTCCAAAACTTAAACAAACGGCGAGAACATCGGCGTAAGACGACTGCCTCCTAGTACGCCGGCGCGTAACAGTAACTGAAGACCAGGCTGAAAGGGGATAATGATAATGTTCAGTGTCCCCAATTAGCTATACAGCTAAAAACACAATCTCGTTCCCAGAGTCCTCGTTACCCTTGTCCAAGCGGTGGAGCGGCCAACAAGGGATCTCTGGGATAGAGTGATCCACCTGACTTGCGCAGTAAGACCGGAAGTCCAAGAATCTTGGCGTCCGTTAGTGGGAACATGGGGTCGAACACTATGCGCAGTAGAGCCGGAAGTCCTAGAATCCTGTCATGGCGGATCACTTCCCCCCAGAGGTCCTTGTTGGCTGCTCCACCGCTGGACAAGGGTAACGAGGGACTCTGGGAACGAGATTGCTAAAAACATAGACACTTTAATAAATGTTTATTTATTATTATTTATTTTTAGAGCTATTGCATTATAATATGATATCTAAATGAGATTGTTTCAAACAGAATTAAAAATAAGGATGTAAAATACGTGTATGTTAAGATTTTGGAAAAAAAAACTTCTCATTTAAACCTCAGCAAAATCAGAAAATGTCAGCAAAACTGAAAATTAAGCTAAAAAGAAAACACCACTTTGGATAGAACACATAGTTGGCCATGGAAACGTCAAGTCATGCAGGCAGACAATTGAAACACCAAACTGTTCCTTGATATTTGTTGTTGGAAAAGTCACGAAGTTTGGTTATTATTGTTTGAATACGTTCTAAAGTCACATAAGTTTGAAATCAGTGGGGCAGAATAGGGTTTAGCCATCATTTACTAACCTGCCATATTGGAAAGGAAATGTTATTTGTCAGTTTCTCCCGTTTTCTATGACAGTTTGCCAGTATAATATTCGATAGGTTTTTGACCCAATCAGAACACGCGTAGTATATGTTATTTTAAAAACCTTTATCAATAGAAATAGGAAAACAAATGGATATTTGTATTTCTTTAAAAAATATATCAAACTAACTTTAAAGTAAAGGCAATATCCACTTTCGAAAAAGTAATTAAAACTCTCCAACCACGGTCGATACGTAATCTGGTTATTAAATAGAGAGTTGTACGTGTCAAGCACTACATATTTACCATTTGATTACTCGAGATCTGTTTGTAGAAATGACTCCGTAGCAAGGGAGATATGCAATGCTGTATTTCCATCCTTATCCCAAAGCATTTACATCAGCTCCGTGATCAAGGAGGATTTCAAACCATGATCCAGTAACCTTCACTTGCGGCTAAATGAAGCGCTGACTGATTTTCAGTTGTTAGCGCATCGACTCTACACCCTGGCTGTTGGACGAAAAATGTGTATTTGGCATCACACTAAACTTTCACACTTATTTAACTCGTTGCTAGATAATAATTACTGCTGCATGACCAAGGTACACAATTTCAATTAAATCATTAGTAATATTGGAAGAGAAAATACCGAGGCTTAAAGATTGACATAGTTTTTACTTAATAAATGCCGATATTAAAATATGTTTATGAATATAGGATAGCAACACTTTTAAAATACACGAACGAAGCGAATCTTACTATGATTCTGCCTTTCCTGTTTTTCTTGGGCACTCTCTATTGATTACATAAAATTATTAAGTTTTTAAATCTTCTGGCCATTCGTAAAAAAATGCTGAAGCAGTCCTCGACTCCTTAAATGTTCTTAGTTTCACGAATTACCAAAGTGGTTCTAGCATACTAACTGTACATTACGGCTCGTTTCTGACCTAATTTTAGGAAATGCTCTTTACAGGAAACAAAAAGAGAGAAAAACTGATTTTTCTACTTTCTTTTACGAATCATCTTACCTCCATTGGCTTCAAGAGAAAGTTTAGGCTATTTCGCCGGTGTGATCATAGGATTGCAGCAATGTGACAAGCGGTTGTAAAACCATTACTGTTGGCAACGATTCAAGGTATACCCCGGCCTTAGCGAGGAGCTTTTCCACAGCCCTAAAAACATAACACAAAATAATATATGTTTTTATGCAATACAAAACTCCATAATTTAAACGCAAAAAAACAGCACAGAATAATCCAAAGAAATAAGTAATAAGATGCAGCAAACAAAGCCGAAGTCGATTTAATAATCCACGAGCAATATAGAAGCATCAGGATGTATGGGAATTTATCTTATTGTGTGTTAAAGTTGATATCCCACACTATATTTTTCCTCAAAATATAATTTGGTACAGTTATCTTAATTTTGAATGTTACTGAACTGACCAACCTGTCATGGCAATTCGTCC
Source organism: Desmophyllum pertusum (assembly GCA_029204205.1). Taxonomy (NCBI): domain Eukaryota; kingdom Metazoa; phylum Cnidaria; class Anthozoa; order Scleractinia; family Caryophylliidae; genus Desmophyllum; species Desmophyllum pertusum. The sequence goes on from MU828051.1 coordinate 12,821, forward strand.
AAAACCTAGCTCTAAGGTCAACACCGACATATTATAGGCCTACTATCTCGGGGTAGATCGTTAGGGAGGCTGCGGTGGCCCAATGGTTAGCGCGTTGAC
>MU828052.1:0-12862 GCA_029204205.1 Desmophyllum pertusum
ACGACATTTGATCATGTAGGGACGAATCTGAATACAAATTAATATTAATGGCCAACGAAATATTAGTTATTTTTAGCCGAGGAAACGCATGCTTCCTTATAAAAAACAGAAGACACCGAACTTGTTATATCTTTCTTTCGGTTTCCCCTTTTAGAAATAAAGGTAAGAAACCATTTTTCGTTATAGGCAAATAGACCTTACCAAAATCGGAATAAGCCAATCAGAAGCTCTATCTACTAACATGATTTGCTACGGTATCAAGTCAACAAATTATTTCAAAAACGACAACACTCGACGGTCTCAGTGTTCTGTCAAATTCACCTCTGGAGAAAGGAAGGAAGACCTTTAAGGTAAGATGATGGAAATTATGAACGGAAACATAACGTTAATGTTCCAACCCATAAACAATCAAGAGAGCGGGGTTACAAATACACACCGACATCGACGTTCACACACGAGTGACACATTTTTACGGAGAATAGAAAAATCCTTCTTGCCAAAATATATACGAACCATAGCTCGACCAAACGCTGCCTGAAATGTCGCCGATGAACAAAAATTGAACGTTTAAGTATATTAACAAAGAGAAGAATGTATCGAAAATTGACGAGGGTTTGATGTTACAAAATAATTATTGCGTCACCAACGAAAAGCATGAGTATTCATTATGGTAATAGGCACATTATATGAATAGGAATTTGTTGGTTGCGAGCAATCATATATCTGATAAGTTGCAATGGTATAGGCACACAACAAAGTTACGTTGTCGCGGCAATCTCGCGTATTCTTTTTTATACTTCCTTATTGTCATCCGTGATATCAAAATCTTTCGATTGTGAACTCCCTTTAAGGAGAAAGAATTGAAAGTGAATTAAAGTGACAGCTACGAGGTCTTAGGAAAAGATGAGGAAGAACATTGATAAAATAATGGTGGAATATCAGTATAGGGATGGACAGGCATGCATAACTCGAGCTTCATTGCGCATGTTTTGGCCTTTTTCATAATTTGACTTATACGAGTACATCTTTTAGTGAGCCAACCGTGGAGCCATGAACAGGAGCATTAGACTGGCATTGTCAGCTGAGTTCGATCGACTCTCCTCCGGCCGAGCAATAGGAATAAATATAATTTTGTATGGCATCGATGAGATGGCTGTATAGTTGTTCTTCGATGAGGCAATAGAGATTGACACATTTAGGGAGGAAATTTTCTTGTCTGGCTATACAATACTCGCTAACATCTTTCTGCCGTGTTTAACAGTCGGGTTACTTACCCAGACTGCAACCAATTAGAGCGCACGCAGCTCTCAGTCTATATTTTAATACAAAATAAATCACCCATTTTAGCAGTTTATGATGATGATTTATCGAAAACGCTCCATTTTGTTCGAAACTTCATGTAGACCTGGGGCTCTTCCCCCACCCCTTCCCATCACACCCCACCCCCCGTATTTATCAGCTACAGGGAAGAAATACGTTGATAATAAGATCATCTTTGGGTCGTTCTTTTTTTTCTGACAAAATAGAACATGAAATTTTTTTAACCTTCATTTTTATTGTAAAATGTTATTTTTCCAAATTCATTTTTCAATGTTTCAAAATAGAAATCCATTTTTAAATTTTGGAAAATGAAAAAATAGTGACTTTCTTATCATTAATTTTTCAGCTTTCCAAACAAATGAAAGGGCCGCGTTTTGTTTTTTTTGTAGTTGCAGGTTTTTTTCTGCATTCGATCATGCAGTCGTTAGCTATTTTGCTTCGCACCAATGTGGGAGGCATGTTAAAGATGATTTCCAGTCCGTACGGCGCATGCTCAGGGTTTGTTTTCATTTCTGTTTTGAATTTGTTGATACGTTACACTTTGGTGATAGCGTACATGAAGTTGTTATGAAGTTTTTGAGTCCGCCATTACGGGTCGTTGAAATCTTGAATGCTCGATGAGCTGAAACGTCGGTTTGGGATAACGCCGAGGTTCTTCTACTCGTTATTATTGTTTGGCAAGGATATCTGGCGTTAATAATGAAGAAAAATGTAAGTTTGTAAACAATTTCTATTTTCGCTATTATTTACATTCCTTCGTATGTAGTCCATGTAAACATTGCAGGTGGAGATTGCGCAGTACGGACTGTAAATCATCTTTAAGCATCATTCTTTCTGCCATGCCATTAGCCGAATCTGAATGCAAATAATTATTTATGGCATACGAAATATCAGTTATTTTTAGCGAGGAAACCCCTGCTTATTATAAAACATAAGAAACCGAACTTGATATAATTTCCTTTCGGTTTCCCCTTTTAGAAATAAAGGTAAGAAACCATTTTTCGTTATGGCGAATTGCCTTACGCAAATCGGAATCAGCCAATCAAAAGCTCTTTCTACTAACATGATTTCCTACGGTATCAAGTCAACAAATTATTCAAAAACGACAACACTCGACGGTCTCAGCGTTTTGTCAAATTCACCTCTGGAGAAAGGAAGGAAGACATTTTAAGGTAAGATGATGGAAATTATGACCGTAAACATAACGTTAATGTTCCAACCATAAACAATCAAGAGAGCGGGGTACAAATACACACCGACATCGACGTTCACAACGCGTGACACATTTTGATTCGAGGAAATTTAAAACTACGGCTTGCCAAAATATATACGAACCATAGCTCGACCAAACGCGCCTGACATGTCGCCGAAGCGAACAAAAATTGAACGTTTAAGTATATTAGCAAAGAGAAGAATGTATCGAAAATTGACGATTGGTTTGATGCTACAAAATAATTATTGCGTCACCAACGAAAAGCCTGAGTTTTCATTGGTGGCAATAGGCAATTATTGAATAGGAATTTGTTGGTTGCGAGCAATCATATATCTGCTTAAATTGCAATGGTAAGGCACACAAAGTTACGTTTCGCGGAAATCTCGTCTTCTTTTTTATACTTCCTTCTTGTCATCCGTGATATCAATATCTTCGATTGTGAACTCCCTTTAAGGAGAAAATTGAAAGTGAATCAAAGTGACAGCTACGAGGTCTTATGAAAAGATGAGGAAGAACATTGATAGAAAATAATGGTGAATATCAGTATAGGGATGACAGGCATGCATAACTTGAGCTTTAATGCGCATGTTTTGGCCTTTTTCATAATTTGACTTATACGAGTACATCAGCTTTTAGTGAGCCAACCGTGGAGCCATGAACAGGAGCATTAGACTAGCATTGTCAGCTGAGTTCGATCGACTCTCCTCCGCCCAGCAATAGGAATAAATATAATTTTGTATGGCATCGATGAGGTGGTTGTACGGTTGTTCTTCGATGAGGCAATAGAGATTGACACAGTTAGGGAGGAAATTTTCTTGCCTGGCTATACAATACTCGATAACATATTTTTCATTTTCTATCGTGCCTAACAGTCGGGTTACTTCGTTGACCAAACAAAGAGCTCTTTCAACATAACAACAAATATACCCAGACTGTAACCAATCAGAGCGCGCGCAGCTTTCAGTCTATATTCTAATACAAAATAAATCACCTATTCTAGCAGTTTATATAATCCACAGAATGCCTTATCCAAAACGTTCCATTTCCATTTTGCTCGTAACGTCATGTAGTACTGGGGCTCATCCCCCAATCCTTCCCACCCCACCCCCCTCTTTATCAGTTACAGGGAAGAAATACGTTGATCTTAGGTCATCTCTGGGTAATTATTTTGTCTGACAAAATAATTAATGAAAATTGAATTTTTTAGTTATAGAACGACATTTGATCATGTAGCCGAATCGGAATACAAATAATTATTAATGGCAAACGAAATATTAGTTATTTTTAGCGAGGAAACGCATGCTTATTATAAAACATAAGACCCCGAACTTGTTATATCTTCCTTTCGGTTTCCCCTTTTAGAAATAAAGGTAAGAAACCATTTTTCGTTATGGCAAATTACCTTGCCCAAATCGGAATCAGCCAATCAGAAGCTCTATCTACTAACATGATTTCCTACGGTATCAAGTCAACAAATTATTTCAAAAACGACAACACTCGACGGTCTCAGTGTGTTATCAAATTCACTGCTGGAGAAAGGAAGGAAGACATTTTAAGGTAAGATGATGGAAATTATGAGCGTAAACAGTTAATTTTCAAACCATAAACAATCAAGAGAGCGGGGTATCAATACACACCGACATCGACGTTCACAACGCGTGACACATTTTGATTCGAGGAAAAGAGAACTCCTTCTTGCCAAAATATATACGAACCATAGCTCGACCAAACGCGCCTGACATGTCGCCGAAGCGTACAAACATTGAACGATTAGGTATATTAACAGAAGAGAAGAATGTATCGAAAATTGACGATTGGTTTCATGCTATAAAATAATTATTGCGTCACCAACGAAAAGCCTGAGTTTTCATTGGTGGTAATATTGAATAGGAATTTGTTGGATGCGAGCAATCATATAACTGCTTAGTTGTAATGAGAACTGAGGCACACTAAGTTACGTTTTTTTTTTTCGCGTCAATCTCGTCTCGAGTTCTTTTTTATACTTGTCATCCGTGACACCAAAATCTTCGCTTGTTAACGCCCTTGATGGAGAAAGTTGAAAGTGAATCAGCGGGACAGCTGCGAGGTCTTATGAAAAAGAAGAGCTAGGAAGAACATTCATAGAAAAGAATGGTGAATATTAGTATAGGGATGACAGGCATGCATAACTTGAGCTTCAATCTGCATGTTTTGGACTTTTTCATAATTTGACTTATACGAGTACATATTTGAGTGAGCCAACCGTGGAGCCATGAACAGGATCATTAGACTAGCATTGTCAGCTGAGTTCGATCGACTCTCCTCCGGCCGAGCAATAGGAATAAATATAATTTTGTATGGCATCGATGAGGTGGTTGTATAGTTGTTCTTCGATTAGGCAATAGAGATTGACACAGTTGGGAGGAAATTTTCTTGTCTGGCTATACAATACTCGACAACTTTTTTCATTTTCTTTCGTGCCTAACAGTCGGGTTACTTCGTTGACCAAACAAAGAGCTCTTTCAACATAACAACAAATATACCCAGACTGCAACCAATCAGAGCGCGCGCAGCTTTCAGTCTATTTAACAAATAGATTCCATGTTGCCGTGCGTCTGTTCAGTAATAGATCACAGATGACGTCAAAATGTGGTAAGAACAAAAAAGTGGCCAACGAGCCGCTGCGGCGAGTTGGTCACTGATGTTCTTACCACATTTTGACGTCTTCTGTGATCTATTACTGAACAGACCCACGGCAACATGGAATCTATTTGTTTTATATAATTTTGGAGATATTCGCTTCGGATTTTCACTTGATTGTACGCTAAATAAGCCGATAAAAATTATGTCAACAAACATCGAGTTTAGGCCACAGTGTTTTCATGCACTCAAATAAAACTTTGTGAAAACTAAACGGCTTAAAATACACTACAGCTCAACTCAGCAAATGTTTCGAAAAGCAAATATTTAGAGACTAACCTCTATTCCGTCCTGATATGAGGAAAAACAATCTGAATTATTCCAGTCCAAATCCCGTTGCAAGTCGCTTATAAACGGCGAACGATAATCCCGCTAAATTTATCGGATTCTGTTCACAAATTATGAGCTAAAGGACCATCATATTTTCCTCCAAGTTCTAGCCAAGCTTGAACAGCCGATTTAAAATTCGTATCAATTGAACTACATTGAATTTCCTACGGAATATTTCCAGTTTGACGAAAATATTTCTCTGTTTTGAGCGAAGGATTTGTTGGAGCAGGCAGGGCGCCCGCGCGTTTTCCCGCTTCGTGACGTCATTCGTGCGTCTGTACTCTAATAGATCGTTTTCACGTGACGTCACATCATTTCCGGTCGCCATATTGGTGTACCAGTTTTGATTGCGTAATAGCATAATAGCATGCAAATACAAGTCACCTCTACATATTGTAGCCTTTAGAAATGGATAATTCAGCAAGTGAAGCTAAGTCTGGGGAAAATCCCGATGTAATTCTTTCTTTTCCTATTTCTGAATATGCCAAGAAGTTGGAACCGCGAATAAAACAGCGTTATTTGGAGAAATTATCGGCAATTGGAATCGATCCCGTGCTGATAGAGGGTAAGCATTTTGAGCCGGACTGCTTGCCTCCTGTGGAATCAACAGATCTTTTGTTCTATGGTGTTGGAGACTAGCTTTTACACCCAGCAGCAGTTTAAAGCTTTCCGAAGCCTCGAAGGTTATATAATCAAATAGTATCTGGATTCATTACTAGCGTAAAAGGCCACATAACAATGTACATTATATGTATCGCAAACAAGTTTGTTGTTTTAGCGAAGGTAAGACATTCACAGCATATGAACAACTCTTTGATCCCGATTTGGATTATCACGAGAAAAGAAAGAACAGTTTTGTCTGCTCATTGTCTAGGTTGCAAGGCCGGGCTAGCAGAATCTTGTTCGCATGTAGCTAGTGTTCTTTCAGTTCTACATAGAAGCGTGGACAAAGCTAAATGGTAAACTGCCATATAAACATGCAAGTTAAATGCTCGTGATTATACCTTCCGAGATATAAACTTTACTTCGGCTAAATTTGAAATTTTCTGCGTAAAATTCTTGCCTCTTCGCTTCTCTCTCTCTGCCTCGAGTTATTTTAGGCTCTCTTTCAGCAAACGCAGGCTTCTTTGTGAGTTCGCGTTAACTCGCTCTCTCGCTTCTTTTTGCCGCTTCTTCTCGATCTGCCTTCTTGTTATGCCCTAAATACTAAGTTGGCACCCAGTCAACGTTGAATTTATCCCAAGTTTTTGGCTGCCCGTCCAGAAACGAAATGCTTTTCACATACGCGATCGTTTTCCAAAATTGTATCCGCGAGGCATCCCTGTAAATCGCCGAAATCCACCGCGATCTTCTCTCTTCGGATGATTATCTGGCTTTTCCCCCTTTATTTATAACAATCGAAGGCACTCTTGCAAAGTACAATCCTTTATATAATTATTTCGTCCGCTTTTATTGCCACAGCCCACGATCAGACACAAAATATGACTCACATTCAAAGGCCGCGGTCGCTTTGTTTACAAATTTGGTACACCAATATGGCGGCGTAGTAACCGTAGTCAAGGATTTGGTCACGTGAGTGAAAACGATTTATAGATAACAGTTCTAAACCAATCACGGCGCGAGTTTTACACAGTGAATTATATAAATTTTAATACAAAATAAATAACCCATTATTTTTTTTCTGACAAAATAGAACATGAAAAATGATTTGTTTTACCTTCATTTTGTTGTAAAATATATTTTTCCAAATTCATTTTTCAATGTTTCAAAATAGAAATCCATTTTTAAATTTTGGAAAATGAAAGAATAGTGACTTTTTTATCATTCATTTTTTCAGGTTTACAAACAAATGAAAGAGCCCCATTTTGTTTTTTTTTGTAGTTACAGATTTGTTTCTTCATTCGATCATGCAGTCGACAGCTATTTAGCTTCGCACCAATGTGGGTGAGGCATGTTTAACATCATTCTTTCAGCCGAGTCATGAGCCGAATCTGAATACAAATAATTATTTATAGCGCAAGAAATATCAGTTATTTTTAGCAAGGAAAACACATGCATCATTATAAAACATAAGAAACCGAAATTGTTCTATTTTCCTTTCGGCTTCCCCATTTAGAAATAAAGGTAAGAAAACTTTCTTCGTTATGGCACATTACCTTATACCCAAATTATCAACCAATCAGAAGCTCTATCTACTAACATGATTTCCTACGGTATCAAGTCAACAAATTATTTCAAAAACGACAACATTCGACGGTCTCAGCGTTTTTTCAAATTCTAGTCACCGCTGGAGAAAGGAAGGAAGACATTTTAAGGTAAGATGATGGAAATTATGACCGTAAACAGTTAATTTTCAAACCATAAACAATCAAGAGAGCGGGGTACAAATACACACCGACATCGACGTTCACAGCGCGTGACACATTTTGATTCGAGGAAAATGAAAACTGCTTCTTGCCAAAATATACACGAAACCATGGCTCGACCAAACGCGCTTGATATGTGGCAGAAGCGTACAAGAATTGAGCAATTAGGTATATTAACAGAAGAGAAGAATGTATCGAAAATTGACGATTGCTTTCATGCTGCAAAATAATCATTTCGTTTCATTGGTGGTAATAGGAAATTATTGAACAAGAATTTGTTTGTGGCGAACAATGAAATAACTGCTTAACACGTAATGGGAAGAGCATATAAGTTACGTTTTTTCGCGGCCAATCTCGTCTTGAGTTCTTTTTTATACTTCCTTCTTGTCATTTTTGATAACAAATCTTCGCTTGTGAACTCCTTTATGGAGAAAATTGAAAGTGAATCAAAGGAAAGCTACGAGGTCTGATGAAAAAGAAGCGGAAGAACTTTGATAGAAAAGAATGGTGAATATCAGTATAGGGATGACAGGCATGCATAACTCGAGCTTCAATGCGCATGTTTTGGCCTTTTTCATAATTTGACTTATACGCGTACATCTTTTAGTGAGCCAACCGTGGAGCCATGAAACAGGAGCATTAGACTAGCATTGTCAGCTGAGTTCGATCGACTCTCCTCCGGCCGAGCAATAGGAATAAATATAAGTTTGTATGGCATCGATGAGGTGGTTGTATAGTTGTTCTTCGATGAGCTCGAGATAATAGCGATTGACTAATTTAGGGAGGAAATTTTCTTGTCTGGCTATACAATACTCGATAACATCTTTTTCATTTTCTGCCGTGCTTAACCAGCTCTTTCAACGCAACAACCTAACAGCAAATATACCCAGACTGCAACCAATCAGAGCGGCGCGCAGCTTTCAGTCTATATTTTAATACAAAATAAATCACCCATTCTAGCAGTTTATAATCCACAGGATGACTTATCGAAAACGTTCCATTTCCATTTTGCTCGTAACGTCGATGTAGTCCTGGGTTCATTCCCCAACCATACCCACCCCACCCAGGGAAGAAATACGTTGATCTTAGGTCATCTTTGGGTCATTCTTTTGTCTGACAAATAAATCGTCATGAAAATTGAACTTTTTAACTTCATTTATATTGAAAAAAATATTTTTCCAAGTTCATTTTTCAATGTTTCAAAAACATTAAATTAAATTTTGAGGGATTTAATTAAAATTTTTAAAATTAAAGAATACTGACTTTTTAAATTCATTTTTTAGTTTTCCAAACAAATGAAAGGGCCGCGTTTTATTTTTTGTAGTTGCAGATTTGTTTCGTCATTCGATCATGCAGTCGACAGCTATTTTGCTTCGCACCCAATGTGGGAGGCATGTTAAACATCATTCTTTCTGCCGTGTAATTAGCCGAATCTGAATGCAAATAACCTTTATGGCATACGAAATATCAGTTATTTTTAGCGAGGAAAACACATGCTCATTATAGAGCATAAGAAACCGAACTTGTTATATTTTCCTTTCGGTCTCCCCTTTTAGAAATAAAGGTAAGAAAACTTTGTTCGTTGTGGCACATTACCTTACCCAATTTCGGAATCAACCAATCAGAAGCTCTATCTACTAACATGATCCCCTACGGTATCAAGTCAACGAATTATTTCAAAAACGACAACATTCGACGGTCTCAGCGTTTCGTCAAATTCACCGCTGGAGAAAGGAAGGAAGACATTTTAAGGTAAGATGATGGAAATTTTGACCGTAAACAGTTAATTTTCAACCATAAACAATCAAGAGAGCGGGGTACAAATACACACCGACATCAACTTTCACAACGCGTGACACATTTTCATTCGAGGAAAAAGAAAACTACGGCTTGCCAAAATATATACGAACCATGGCTCCGACCAAACGCGCCTGATTTGTGACCGAAGCGTAGCAGAATTGAACGATTAGGTATATTAACAGAAGGGAAGAATGTATCGAAAATTGACGATTGCTTTCATGCTGCAAATAATTATTGCATTTACAAAGGAAAGCCTAAGTTTTCATTGGTGGAAATACAGTCAACTCTCTCAAAGCGGACACCACTGTAATGTGAACACCTCTCTAATGCGACATGGTTGGCTGATGCCGATCGAATCAAGTTTCTCTTATTTTTTCTGTAGCGAAACTCTCCACAAGGCAGACACCTCTTTAGGGCGGACAGCTAGAGCTAATCCTAGGGTGTGGGGAAGGGCACACTAAGTTACCGGTTTTTTTTCGCGGCAATTTCGTCTCGAGTTCTTTTTAACCGCGGCGTGGGCCTGGGGCCCAGCCCGGTTAATAAAATAGCTCTGCTTTTTTTTTTGTCGTCGATCTCTTATACCTCTACTTCGCCAAAGTGCTAGGAGGAGAGCTAGGGGTGAGTATGAATATATATGAATGTATTCGCCTTGTGAAAGATTTTCTCGGGGAAGAACGAAGCCGGACTCGAGAGAGCGGCGGAAATCGAGCCTATGTGAAAGTTGGACTGGTCCAAATAGATATTAATTTAGGAGCGCGTAAACACATCGGAGCGGCGTACAGATTTCGCAACGTCGGTGAGTTTGACTCGTCAAAATATTAAATCATTGTACTCACTACTAGGTGGACACACTAGGAGCGCCATTAGATCAATTTTTTTTTATCAAGGCTACGTTACATTTCGCCAGGGTCATAATATTGTCTGTTTGTTTGTGTGAAAATTCATTTCTTTTCCGTAAAGGAAAACAGAAACTTGCCCAGACTCGCAGATTTATGTAAACAGAAACTTGCTGAGACGTGCAGATTTATATTTGGACGATTACGTCATAGGGTCACGTCGAATCGTGACTTGAAGAGATTGTCTGTGAGGTGCGTACGTACATCACATACACTGGAAGCGCCATTAGATTCAAATTTTTTATCAAGGCTACGTTACATTTCGACAGGGTCATAATATTGTCCTGTTTGTTTTGTGTGAAATACATTTCTTTTCCGAAAAGGAAAACAGAAACTTGCCCAGACTCGCAGATTTATGTAAACAGAAACTTGCTGAGACGTGCAGATTTATATTTGGACGATTACGTCATAGGGTCACGTCGAATCGTGACTTGAAGAGATTGTCTGTGAGGTGCGTACGTACATCACATACACTGGAAGCGCCATTAGATCAATTTTTTTATCAAGGCTACGTTAAATTTCGCCAGGGTCATCCTTTGCCCTAAATGATATTTTATGAATATTGTCCTGTTAAATAATTGTCATTTTGTGTGAAATACATATCTTTTCCGTATATTTTCTGAGAAAAACAGAAACTTGCTGAGAAATGCAGATTTATAAATAAGGACGATTACGTCATGGGGTCACATGAGTCAACGTCTGTGATAAACCAGGGTCGCCGTTAGGTCAAATTTCATATCAAGCTATTACTTTTTGATTTGAACATGAATACTCTGCTGTTTATTTAGTGTGAAATACATTACTTTTTCGTGTTGGTGCAGCAATTCACTTCCTTGTATACAGAAGATTTATAAATAACAACCATTACGTTACAATATCACATTTTGACTCACGCAATTTGTCGAACTGTGACTAGAATAGCTGCGAATGATGATGGTGCAACGCGGAACGTCTGCGATTGATGGTTCAACACCGATTCGTACCTATGTTGTCGTGTTTTTTCCTCTTAATTCAACTTTGGCTTTATATTGAGGAATGATCTTCAAAGACTGCTCAGAGGCAAGAAAATTGAACAGTAGGCAACTAATACGCAAACATCAGACTTCAGCGTGACTGCCGTGACTAATCTGATAGATTTCAAGCAAGAAAGCAGGTAAAACGGCTTGCTTGCTTGATAAAAAAAGCCCGGTTATATTTTCTTCGAAAATTCTTGTTTATACTTGCTTCTTGTCATCCGTGATACCAAATCTTCGCTTGTGAACTCCCTTTATGGAGAAAATTGAAAGTGAATCAGATGGACAGCTACGAGGTCTTATGAAAAGACGAGGAAGAACTTTGATAGAAAAGAATGGTGAATATTAGTATAGGGTTGACAGGCATGCATAACTCGAGCTTCAATGCGCATGTTTTGGCCTTTTTCATAATTTAACTTATACGAGTACATCTTTTAGTGAGCCAACCGTGGAGCCACTGAACAGGAGCATTAGACTGGCATTGTCAGCTGAGTTCGAATCGAATCTCCTCCGGCCGAGCAATAGGAATATATATAATTTTGTATGGTATCGATGAGGTGGCTGTATAGTTGTTCTTCGATGAGGCAATAGAGATTGACACAGTTGGGGAGGAAATTTTCTTGCCTGGCTATACAATACTCGATAACATCTTCTTCATTTTCTGCCATGCTTAACTGCAATCAATCATAAACGACAACATTCGACGGTCTCAGCATTTCGTCAAATTCACCGCTGGATAGAGGTAAGATGATGGAAATTGTGACCCGCGTAAAACGTTAAATGTTCAAACCATAAACAATCAAGAGAGCGGAGTACAAATACACACCGACATCGACGTTCACAACATATGACACATTTTTATTCGAGGAAAAAGAAAACTGCCTTCTTGCCCAAAATATATACGAACCATGGCTCGACCAAACGCGCCTGATATGTCGCCAGGGTGGGAATAGACATATAGAAGAAATTAGTTGTACACGTATTCCAAACACCATCTTTTCCCAAAACACAACAATCCATTGCTACATATAGATAAAAATATCAGTACCTCTTCTCCTTATTAATAAGTTTCCAAAATATATTTTACATGCAATGTAATGTTTTATATCTACTAGGTGTGTACTTGACAAGCAAATTCTTCCCATTAATAACATATATTAAAAGGATGACACAAAAGATAGAGAAACTATAAGCAAAATCTCCGCAATGCTAAAGAACTGGGAATAGAGCTGACGAAGGAGCTGC
>MU828053.1:0-12809 GCA_029204205.1 Desmophyllum pertusum
GTTATACATCACACATCACCTCCATTTTTTTGCCAAAACATAGCAATTATCGAATGCTTCTTCAGTTACAAGACCGCGTAAACATCCACTAAAATCCCTGCAGAAACATTTGTGTAGCCAACGCTATGATTCTCTCTTGACTAAACTCAACTTTCCATCTAAACGTTCACAAATCCAAAGTCATCAAACGTATAATCCAACTGAATTACAAAAAAATTAACATAGCAATTGCAAGTTGAAACATAACAAATCACCTTGAAATGAGTTAACAGATAACTTTCACCCGTCATAAATAATGTCTATGTCAGTATCGTTTCCGTGACTCATAGAAATTAAAAAAGTCGTGGTAAATTCTCTCTATCAATATGAATGACGTAACTTGATCAATTTAATCCGCAAGCCCCAACACGGTTTCGTGTTTGTCAGCATTTTCCCCTTTCGACTAAAGATAAACCGTGATGTTGTGGCTGTTCCGAAAACGCGGGGTGCAGGGTGTGGGTGAAAAAAAAAAAATTAAATTAAATAAATAATTAAAAATAAAAATAGAACAAATTAAAATAAAAAAATAAAATAAAATTGACTTTGTGTGAAATGGCCGTTTTATTTTCCGCGAAAGGTAATACAGGTGTTTATTATATGGCAAACTGGTCCACGATGAAAAGGAGCATTCTGATTGGTTCCCTGAGCGGTCCGAATTTTGCAATACGGACCGCTAAGATGGACCGCTCACGAATTAATTTCGCCGAATTCTTTTTATGAAAACATTGAACAAAAGAAAACGGTTTTTTTATTAAGTAGAAACATTTTTCCTCATGTCTGGCGGACAATTTTGGTTAAACTTTTCGCAAAAGTGGCCTGAAAAATGCAGAATATGCTTAACTTTGGCGTGCGCGCGTTAGCCGAGAATGATTGCATAATTTATCAGCAAGTTTTCAAAAAAGCCATTATAATAAAAACTTTATTGAACTAGCTTGTTCGGTCCGTATTGGGAAATATTGGTCTCGTTCTTTTTTTGCAAGTTTATGGACCTCGCCTTCGGCTCAGTCCATAAACTTGCAAAAACGGACCGAACAAGCTAGTTCAATAACATCTATTTATTTTTTTCTGAAGCGTATTTGCGGTGCGGAATCCTAAATTCTTGAATCTGATTGGCTAATCGCGCGCTCTCACCCGGTCCAGCTTTTCCCATACGAACCGGATACGCCGGTCCGGACCATATTTTTTCCTTCGCTGTCGCCAAAAAAATAACCTTCCGTGGGGACGCCGCAATTTACTCGGGTAGAAAAATTTTGCTTAGCTTTTTAAAACTGCCAGGCTGCTTTTAAATACTGTTAGAACCACAAAAACACATTAATCAAGCCAAAGCGGGAGAAATTGCCCGCGAACCCGGCGGAATCGTAGCGTAGACATGCGCTATCCAAGCGAAAACATTTTAATTTCAGCAACGAAGGTCGATGCGGCTGGGAAGCTTTTACTGAATTTCTCGCATTATATTGCTCCTTGTCGTTGTCAAGTGAATGGAAAAACTACACAGTGGAATTAAAGAGCTTGCATTTCTTCAAAAAGGCGAGTGTTCATTACATTTTAACCGAGAGAATTTGAGTTTGTTGTTGTTTTTGGAAATCAGTTTCATGCTCTCTAGTTTAATAATTGCGGCTTAGTTTAAATTACAAATCTCCTTGTTTAGACTCAATTCCTTAGTTTTAATCATTTGCTTTTCGTTTCTTCTTTTTCCTAAACAAAACTTCCGTTAAGTTTCATTCAAGAAATAACTTAGTGATTACCGCTAGTCCAGAAAAATAATTATCGGCAGTTTATAAATCAGTTGTGCCGTGCGTTGAAACTGAATCATGAATGGAAGCTTACAGTTTTGGCAAGGTTTCGCATAAAATGAAAGTTGTAAATTGCCACCGAATGCAAAAATTAGATTAACATGAAAAATAAATTGTAGAAAACTGACGAAACAGTTTTGGTCGAGAAATGCTTTCATTATACTACGCAAGAGTATGGAAGATCGTCCTAAAATTTGCCGGTTGCGACTTTGAATGGTTTTTGTGCTAAATTTGAAATAGCCGTATCTTCTCATTTCAGCTGCTTCTAGTGATGAAATTCCGTTTGAGTCTCCATCGTCTGTTCTTCGCAGCTACCTTTCTGTAATTACATATTTTGGTGTACAAATTAATCGTCTGAGTTTCTTGTTATTTGGATTAAATTTTATTTCTTCGGTAGTTGCGATCAACTAATCTGTTTTTCACGCGCGCGCGTGAAAAACAGTTTTTGCAAAACAAGAGATTTCTTGCTTTACCAAACCAAGTAAGAAAAAAATAAATATATTATTTACCGGTCTAGGTCGGTCCGAAAAGTGAAAAACCGTGCCCTCGGTCTTGAGTACGGCCCTCGGCCTACGGCCTCGGGCCGTACTCAAGACCTCGGGCCGGATTTTTCCTATACGGACCTCCCGCCCGGTAAATAACATATATATATCTTCGATCCCCGCCCCCCACCACCCACCCATCTACCCACCCACCCAATGCATCAGTATGTCCATCGATGAAAGTTTTATTTATTATTCCCTCGAATCTTAATTCGTCTTTGTCGTTACACATCTGCCTCGGTCGAGTGGCTCGGCCAAACCAGTAGAGTGAGAGCTGGGGGAGAGCGTTTTTATTGCTGACAAGGCGAGGCACCGATTATGTCATTGGTATTGATGGGAAAATTACCACGGTTTTATTTGCTACGGATCTCGGTGTAATTCGCTGTAATTGTAGTTTTATGCGAAGGTATTTTAGCGTGATTTCTTTCTTGGCCGAAATTTATTCTAGTTTGAATTTTATGGTTTGATTTACTGGGATTTTATGAATGTTACAGATACAGTAGTCGAATTAATTAGTTTTACACATTAGTTTGTACGATTATGGTAAAGAGTCAGCTATATTGTCACAAATTCGGCTTTTTACTTGAAAAGTTCATGTTATTTGAAATAGCTGAAAAGTGGCCTGATTCGCCGAGTTGTCGCGTTACATTCTGAAGCCATTGACGTTGTTTTGTTTCTGTTTAGTAATGAACGATGTATAGACTTCGTCAGGAAGGTACTGTAATAATTCTAATGAGTAGGAAGTCGCCGAGCAATTCGTATGTCATGTTTGTTTGCGCTGTTGCATGAATCGATAGGAAATGCAAAATTGTTAGAGAGTGTTACGCGAGCGAAACCTGGAATTAATGCAAAAATATTTTGGACAGTGTTGTTGCATTGTTTATAATTCAAGTGGTAAAGGGAAATTTCTCCGACTAGGCGAATGTTCAGGGGGAATGAAGAAAAACATATTCACATGGATTGTTTATTTTTAGCAGTGATAAAATTGCTAACAGTTCTTTTTTGGGGATACCATTAAATTTAACAAGTCAGTTACGTCATTGAAAATATTGCTGACATGTGATCGACGAATTCGCTGTAGTGATAATTAAAGGGACACTGTCCCGGCGTATTTGCTCAAAACTGTTATAAAAGCATGAAATGGTCCCTAAATCTATGGAATAAGAACTTAATAAACTCTAACTAAAATGATAAAAAGCAATTTCTTCAAGAAATTCCATACTGCAACAACATTTTTGAAAATTTCAAAGATTTCCGAGCCAAATTTGGAACTTTGAAAAACTGACATCCTGACGTTTTTTCAAAAATCCATATCGCAATCCATTTCCATCCTCGCTGTCGTTTGTCATCCTCACTTCCTAATGGGTTCTTGTCATTTGTCGAGTGCTATTCTACAGAATCAAACCATTATTGTTCAACTTCCTATGATCTAGATATGTTTCTGAGCTTCCCCAAATCATGCTAAAATCAGGACAGTGTCCCTTTAATACAACTGACGTTTTACCACGTTCACAAAACCCTAGTCATCAAAACATATATATAATCCAACTGAATTACAAGAAATAACAAATCACCTGGAAATGAGTTCACAGATAACATTCGTTCCCGTGACTCACAGCAGTTATGAAAGTCATGGGAAATCCCCCATCAATATGATGAATGACGTAATCCGCAAGCCCTAACAAGTTTCATGTTCGTCAGCATTTTTCATGTTCGACTAAAGAAAAACAAATAATGTCAAGATTGCGACTTAAGTTTGTGTGATTGTGGTCAAAACGTCAGTTGTATTAATTATCACAGATCATGGTTTTTACGTGAAAAGAACATGTCATGTGAAAGTTCTCAAAAGCCGTCCATAATCGTACAAACTAATATCTAAACTAATTCATTCCACTGCCGTATCTATAAACATTCATAAAATCCCAGTAAATCAAACCGCTATAAAATTCAAACTAGAATAAATTTCACATACCAATTCAGTAGAAGTTAAATAAATCACGCTAAAAAACCTTCGCATAAAACGAACTACAGCGAATTCGCCGATCACATGTCAGCAATATTTTCAATGACGTATCGCTGTATGGTTGCCGAAATGTGGCAAAATTCGATAAAAATATATTTCCATTCGATAAAATATATTTCCATTCGATAAAATATATTTTCATTCGATAAAATATATTTTCATTCGATAAAAATATATTTTCATTCGATAAAATATATTTTCATTCGATAAAAATATTTTTTCATTCGATAAAAAAAATTCATTCGATAAAATCATGTGGTAACATTAGGCCTGGTCGCATAGCTGAAACATGGCGAGGGATGTAGCCCAGACCGACTTCTTGATCGTGGAAATACTTTTTATCAGCAGCAGTGTTGTTCAATCAGTTGGACCAAGAGAACATGACTTTATCAGTTCTTAGAAGTGTTTCAGACGGTGTCGTAAACTACGCCGGGAGTGTACTAATCAGAGTTGCAATATAAACTTTGTAATCCACTTATATTGGTGGAAAGGATGGCTGAAATTGGAAGGAGAACCACTCTACTTTAGCCTCCTACGCATACGCTCTTTGGGAATATCACGCAATCTGCAGGCGTGATGAGTCGCAAAGAACGTCTGAGCAGGAAGTGTAGCTTCCTACGAAAACCTACGCAGCTGCACTACGGACACTACGCCCTGGACTACGGAACATACAAAACACAAAACACAGCAGTTTTGAATTCTCCCAAACTTTCACGAGTTCCCATAAACTCTATGGAAGTGAGAAAGAGGTTATTCTTTCTTCAAATAATTGTTCCAAAACAAATTTATATTTTGATACATTTCCCTCACGTGTAGCGGTCTGAGGAAAAAATGGTGACTGCTTCCGTAGAATATGATGTGTATTGATGGATTAATTATGAACGACTACAGTATAGTTTAATTTTTTTTTGTTTCATGGGACCCCTTATTTTTAATAATACTGAAAAAACAAATCGACAGTAAAGGCAACAATAATTTATCATGTATTTAAAATCTTGGTCCTTTCAACTGTCCGCTTAAGGGAGGTTATTTTGGCTAATCAGACCTTGAAATAGGTATCCGCTTCCACTTACAGGAGGTTTCTACTTACCGTGCACGTGAGTTAATAAATATAGTGTTTTCTGAGTAGAGAAATTGCCGGGACAGCAATCATGGTGTCCACTTACTGGAGGTGTCCGTTAACGGAGGTTCGACTGTAAATTAAATCATGTCCGCTCTTATATTTGTTTGTGTTATGGTTTGTTTGATCATTTGTAACTTTGTTTGAGTTAGAATCATATTTTTTTATAAGGATAGTTCATTTTATAGGGTAGCAGTAGGGTAGTCCAATGATACTCTACCCCGGTCCCAGAGGTTTTATTTCTTATTTCTGAAAGAAAACAAAGAAAACCTCTGGGCCCAGATTATTGATAGTCCATATAGGTAGTCCATATAGTAGGCCATGGGCCATGGACTCCAGGGGTCGGCGGAATGTACCGAAACAATCCCACGAACACACTGCTCTCCAATGGGCAGCAGTCATAACACAAACAGTGGCCTTCCTGTTCCATTCACAGCGATGGAACGTGGACCCATATCGGCCATACTTGTGGTTCTCCTTCCAATTTCAGCCATTTCTATTCCACCAATATAAGTGGATTACAAAGTTTATATTGAAATGAATATATGATCATCGCAGTTGTGAATGCAATTTAAGCAATTGCAATTTTTAAGCCAGAAAAACAATTCTGGCTTCAACTTCAATTCTATATTGCAACTCTGATCAGTACACTCCCGGCATAGTTTACGACACCGTCTGAAACACTAAAGTCATGCATATGTTCTCTTGGTCCAACTGATTGAACAACACTGCTGCTGAGAAAAAGTATTTCCACGATCAAGAAGTCAGTCTGGGCTACATCCCTCGCCATGTTTCAGCTATGCGACCAGGCCTAACGTTACCACGTGATTTTATCGAATGAATATTTTTATCGAATGAAAATATATTTTATCGAATAAAACAAAATTATTGAATACAAATATATTTTATCGAATGAAAATATATTTTATTGAATAAAAAGTATATTTTATCGAATGAAAAAATATTTTTATCGAATGGAAATATATTTTATCGAATGGAAATATATTTTATCGAATGAAAGTATATTTTATCGAATGAAAATATATTTTATCGAATGGAAATATATTTTTATCGAATTTTGCTACATTTCGGCAACCATATCGCTGAACTGTCAGCAATTTTATCACTTCTTCATCCCCCCTAAACATTCGCCTAGTCAGTGAAATTTCCCTTTACCACTTGGATTATAAACAATGCAACAACGCCGTCCAAAAATATTTTTGCATTCGCGGTTTCGCTCGCGCAACACTTAACAATTTTGCATTTCCTATCGATTCACACAACTGCGTAAACAAACCGGATACGAATTGCTCGGCGACTTCAATACTAAACAACAAAACAACGTCAATGGCTTCAGAATGTAACGCGACAACTCGGCGAATCGGCGGCTTTTCAGCTATTTCAAATAACATGTACCTTTCATGTAGAAAGCCGAATTTGTGACACATAATCGTACAAACCAATGTCTAAAACTAACGCATTCACGACAACTGCACGATCTAAACATTCATAAAACACCAGTAATCAAACCGGTAAATCCAATACAACAAATTTCACATACCAATAGCCCTTTTCAGAGTTAACCTGAAATATTTGCGTAACAATACAGTTAAACATAGAAGCGAGGCAATTTCGGGCACAAGCTGTAAAACATCGAGATTTTCTTAGGCTCCTTGAACTATGTTAGTATAAAAATAGTTTTAAAACGGAGAAGAACTAAATCTACAACTTTTTTAGTTAAAGTTTTGCCGTAAAGGTCGTAAGACGATCTCTCTGTTGCTTATTCGAATCTACTCTTTATTAATAGAGAAACATTTTATTACATGTTTTTCTACAAACAACGTAAACTAAAATATTGTAGTTCTTCTATATTTTAAAGCTGTTTTTATACTAAAAGAGTGGAACTCAAGAAAAACACGACGTTTTACTGCTTGTGCCCGAAATTGCCTCGCTTCTATGTTAAACTGTATTGTTATGCAAATATGACAAGTTAACCGTGAAAAGGGCTCTTAGAAGTCGAAATTCGTCTCAGAGAAGAACACAAATCACACTAAAATACCTTCGCATGTAACTACAATTACCGCGAATTCGCCAATCACATTAATATCTCCAGTTTCCGAGATTCGTAGCAAATAAAACCGTGCTAATTTTCCTATCAATACCAATGACATAATCGATTGGTGCCTCGCCCTGTCAGCAATAAAAACACTCTCCCCCAGCTCTCATTCCACCGGTTTGGCCGAGCCACCGAGCCACTCGATCCAGTCAGATTTGCGGAGGACACTTTCAAGAACATACCTCTCTATCTACTACAAAGAGTTTTGGACGTGTAAATAAATCCGATGACTGTCTTTAATTACGATTATTGAAACGTAGGTAAGACAGAAAAAAGACCTCAGATAGGAGTTAGGCTCGATTTCCGCCGCTCTCCTCGAGTCCGGTCTTCGTTCCTCCCCGAGAAGAACGGCTGGACGCGTGAGCGAACGGCCGTGTCTGTGACGTAATCAAAAAAATTAATTTATGTAACGCTACTCCGGCTCGTGACATTCATTTATTTTCTATTATCTCTTTTATTTTCGAAAGAAAAGGATCTGATCAGAAAATATTCCGCGAAGGATGTTGATTTCTCGCCTTTATTGTGAAGCTATATGACTGAAAAACGGGATGAAAAATATTACAAGATGTAACATGACCAGTTCCGTAACAAGAAACAATGTTTTGATGCAATTTCGCCAGAGACGTCGCGTTCTGGCACCACACGATTTGACATCAAATCCCAGATAAAAATTCATCACAACAAGTTTACCGACTGTTTTATGTATTGTATAGTACATGTCGAATGTCCAAATGGATCTCATTTATAGTTGCCTTGTGCGGTTGTAGTGGCTTCGCTCCCCGGCTTAGCGCGAACTTTCCGTGATGTATTTCCTTGGTGCGGATGAAACATCCATCCTGTCGGTTGAATTACAAAGACATCATGCCCATTAATTGACATTAACGATTCCTATTGCAAATATCTTCGAGAGTTTCAAGGCTAAATGTCTCTTGAAGACGATCGAACGCCGGCCCAAACAACTGCTTTGCATCCGTGAAAGATAATTTATGCCTGCTCGATTCGTGCAGGCACGTTTCTCATTGGTGGAAATGAACAATGCCAAGCTCACGACTCCAGCCGTGCCTTCGGGGGATGAGCGTGGGCTCATTTTCCCGAACAGCGGCTGGTAATCGAGCCTAATAGGAGTTCACACTACAAGTACGCACCAAATGTACTTATGATCCCTAGTGTGAACCGGCCTTATAAGTCAAGTGCGTCTAAATTTTGAGGTTTTCTGTTCCCAACGGCCTGTTTTAGGATGGTTTAGAAACTGGGTACACGACCGAACAAAAATATCAAAGGAATCGGACGATTTCGATCCTTGATGTCGGCCAAGTTTCTCCGCGTTGCATGCAATAACAGGCATATTGCAGTGCGATTTACCTTTTGATGATATGTATAAACAAGTATTACAGTGCCATTATTGCAACCGGAGCCACTTAGACAATTAAGTAGACCGAAAATTCACTGTACGTATGCTGTGCAGATTGCAAACAAAGAATTCCAGTAAAGTTCCAAATTTATAAATGTTTTTTGTATTGTACTGAATCCGATTGTTTAAAAAGAGCTATTTAGAGTTAGAATGCTTTGTTTTCATCTACAATATCTAGTGTTTCCGTTGTCAAGTGGCCCCAGTTACATTAGCAGCACTGTAACCTGATATGGGTGATGAGACGTTATCAGTTCCAATAATTGTAGTACATGTACTTTGTTTATTTTTGAGGAATCAATACAGTTCTCTACAACATAAATCTAAATAACAATTTTCCTCTTGTTGGAATTTTATCAAACGACATCAACTTTTGACATTTCCAATGACTTAGTGATAGTAATAACAGTATTCAATCTTGATATTCCTGCCGACGTAAGCTCTGGGACGGGAACCACCAGCTCTGTTTTCCGGATTCCGATCTTCACAATCCCACTGGAAATATTCGGTTCGCACTTTCATCCCTCGGACCAGCTGACACAGATGGGTGTTGGACTTCAACATGACGAAGGGGGATTCGGTGGGGAGAATGATGGCATTAGTGGCGTATCCGTCCACACGACAACAGTACTCGATGCGAGTGTTCCTGTCATATACGCCGTCTGGAAGCTGACCCGTGATACGGTTCCCGTTGTTTTTATCCTCATCATCCCATTTGATGTATCCTGCCCGGAAATCTGTGCCACGCAAAACAAACAATTTAAAGATAGACGAGAACTGTGAAGCCTTGAGCGCGAGTAATTATGACGCATCCGATTGGTTTTAAGCGAATGTGAACCAAATATCATAAAATCCCATGATCTGAAAACAACGCTTCCAATAATAAACCCTACGAATATAAGCCAATGGGCTTACATTTAGATTTAGCTTTCCTAAAGTACAAGTTTAGTTTTTATTATACTATTTTATATTGTATTTCAGTTATAAAGAAGCCGAGATTCTTGCGCGTAATGTTTCTCATTGAAAGAGCTGTTCAGTGTAATGAAATTTCTTACATTTATCCTATAAGTCTTGATCTAAATTTTCTTTGTGATATATTTTTAATACTGTAAAAAATTTGACCAACCCAATTTATCTTGGTAGCCGTTAAAGAGTAAACTGCTGTGATAGGTGATCGTTATAGAGAGTTGGTCGTTAGCGGAGTTTAACATTTACAAGTCAACGTTAACATTTTGGTGGTTTTCTCGCAATCATCAACAGGCCTCTACTTATCCACCTTAGGATTTCCCAAGGCTAAATCCCCCAAGTTAGTGTGGGTGAAATAACGACAATGCACTGACCTTGAGGGCAAGGGCCTTTCTTCAGGATACAGTATTGTCCCTTAGGCCATGAAATGCCAGAGGTTTCTCTGTGTTTTCATGCAAAACTTCTGCTCCATGTTGTTTTCTGTCAACGTATCCAGCCAAGTGGTATGGAGTTGACCACTGGTTTTTCTGAAGAGTCATCCTCGGTGTCATGGGGTAACGAGTCCCCACGTGCCAAGGGAACTTTGCCCCCTTGGGACCACCTGACTTTGGCATGGGAAGACGCGTAGGTGCCCACGGGCCAAGTGAGAGGAATGCGTACTTCGGGGTCTGAAAATGACACATACCGTAAACTGCTGCTTACATGGGCTTATACAACTTCGTAAGGAGTTTTGGATGGGATTATAAACGGGGGGGGGGGGGGGGGGGGGGCTTATATCCGGGGAGGGGGGGGGGGGGGTAAAAGCGGATAAAAAAAAACGTTTCAAAATAAGCTACAGCAGTGTTGATCGAAATACGTTTAAATTGAAGCCTGTTGAAGAGATGCTATGCATGCCGGGTTCTAAAACTGTTGTACAGTACAGTAATACTACAGTAAAACATTGAACAGTTACGGTACTTTAATGGTTATGGTATTTTACAAGATAGTAATATAAAAGATAGATAATAATAAGATAGTAATAAACTTATTGTCCCGCAATCTTTCTTAACTTTCTGTTTGAAGTAGTACAGTGTTCTGTGATAGTGCTTAATATTAAGGGAACAAGGGAAACTAGAGGGGGGCTTATATCCGGGGGGGCTTATAATCGGATGTTTCCAATTTTATATTTTTTGGTTTTAAAGGTAGAGGGCCTATACCGCGGGAGTGCGGGGCTTATAAGCAGCTGTTTACGGTATACATAGTTGTTATTGAAAAACGAGCGCGAGCGTCCGTATAAGGGAAGTTACGCCGCGAGTTTCCTTTACATTGTAAGTTTCTGCGAACGCCAAAATTTTAAGATACAGACTGAGCACTAGCCTTGCACCGATAAATAAATACATCCATTCTCGAACAACGCACGCGGCAAAACTTAAGACACAATTGGCGTTTTTTTCAATCACATTAGCCAGAAAAAATTTCAACAAAATTGTACCGCCAGACTTTCAGAGCTAATTTACAATGATAAAAAACTCAACAGTGATCAACACACAAACAGCGAAAAAAAATGTTCTACCGATGTAACCTAAACATAAACTCGAAATTGCGAAAAACAATTAATTGGTGAGTGAGTTAGCGTGGTGTTTCTTATCGATCAGTTCGGTAAAGAAAAATTCAGGCCCACTCGTGGAAGCAAATTGGAAATGCTCCTTTTCCATGATAGACCATTATCGTATATATATCACTGTTTACTGTGTTTTACTTGTTACGTAAGTTACTTCTATCATAGCCTACAGGCTACCATAAGCTTTTCTTAAGGCGTGGATGAGTCCTTCAGGGCCTTCTTCACGTGATTCTTTCGTGTTCCAATAAGTGACTGTGGGAATGGACGCTATTGTGGCAGAGTTCTGTTGGTTCAGGACAGTGTAGAAATTTAACATCAAAAGGCCTTGTAATATTGGACACCAGTTTCAGTCCAATGGGCTTCAGGCATTGTCGGGAATCCATCCAGAATTTCAAACACCACCTTTTTGCTCACCAAAATTTGGTGTGCTCTCCGACATCGATTCGCCCCGGAACTTCCTTCATGTCAACTTTCAAAGAGGCCCTTGAATCCCATGTAGCCTTTCCGGACACGGATACCGATCTTATCAATCTGACAAAAAAAAGTGCAAGAATTAAAACTACACTCCATACTTCACAGATTGTTTATGTTTTTCAAGTGAGATACTGGTGCGCGTGCGCCAGTGTCTTACTCAAAAAACAAACTGATAAACGTCTGATTTCGTTTGTAGCCAGAATTTTCGAAGGGCTAAACCATTTTCTGGTCCATACATGCTGCCATACCACACTGTCTACCTGCCTAGCTAAAAGAAACATAAACCAGTTATTCTAAAACAACACAACTGGATTCTTTGACGTTATTCATTCGCATTTATTTTTGGTGAAATTCAGCTTTGGAGCTTTTGGAGCGTTCAAATTTTCTTCTCCTCCGAGTTCCACTTCCACGACAATGTGCTAAGGGAAAATGGAACCCACATTATTTAGAGTACTGTTATACTAATGTTCCTGTCGCGATTGAGGATGTTTTGTGTTTTGTCTTGTTTATACATAATTCAGATGTGTTATAGATTCACTTGACTTTGGTACACCTCCCTTAGGGGATCAAGTAGTTCGTAAAAATAAGTAGTTACGCGGTCCTAATTGCGGTGCCTATAGTGTTTATGATTCACCAGTTTGGCCTTATACCGATTAGACGATAATTTGCGGTGTAAAAAAAGTTGAGGAACATTTGATAATCCAAAGCAAGCGAACCATTTCATTGTG
>MU828054.1:0-12730 GCA_029204205.1 Desmophyllum pertusum
ATAACAATCTGTTTTGTGTGGTGATTGAATTTCTTTCTTGGCTCAACAACACGATTTTTGATAAATCAGTTTTTGAGGCCCTCTATGGACTGGCAACGCGTAAGGGGTTCGAAGGTTATTGCTTTGCGGCGCACTTTCAACCAATTGAGTTGTAAAAACTTAGCATTTACATAACCTTGATGTTACGGACTAAAAGTTCGATAGTTACGCGCCAAGAAGCAGATGGCCGTCCGTGGCTCAGATCTCGAAAACAACGTCCTGTGGCCTTGAGCTCCCTATTTGATTACAATGACGCCGCGTGAGAAAAAAAAAGAGAATCGATTTCAAGAGTTCCGTAAGTTCTTCCTGAATACAAAACATCGAGCCCTCTTATACAAAAGAAAAACTATATCTGATTTTACCTAAACTACGCATAGAATTGAACGTAAATACCCAAATAACCACCTTCTCCTCTGAAGATAGACGTAACTAAGGTCGCCACTCCTATGCGCCGCTCTCCCCCCCTCTTCCCCCCCCCCCCCCCCCTCTCCCCCTGGTAATCTGCTCTTGACTACTATACGAACTGATTTGCACATTAATACTCGTTTCAGTTTGGCGAATCGAAAATTAATTACGAATACCGAGTGTGCCGCTAATTCGAACTATACAAACAGCTCTGTATATGTACTCAGGTTATGTTGTTGTTTACACGCAAATATTATATTACAAAAATAAATGATCGTCTGGGCCATGATTTGGGAAAAATTAAATAAGCGCCTCCCCTCGAATAAGCGTCCCCGCCTAATTCTAAATTTGAAATAAGCGCCTTCGAGGACTTACGGTATATGAGACTTGTTTTCAATTGTTACCTGATTTCTTATTGTTGAGTACGTCATCCAACTTCCGGTTCAACTTGGCAATATTCTCATTTATTTCTTGATTAGCTGCGGTTATCGTCTTTATGTTTCTATCCGTTGTTCTTCTTGACTCCAAAGTTTCTTCTTTCCATTCTTCTTGATGAAATTCCAACTGCTTCTTTAGCTCGTGAATCTCTGCCTCCTTTGTTTCTCTCGCTGCTCGGTATTAAGAAAAAAAAAATCCATTTCAATGGTTCCGTTTAGTTCCTCTTGGCTATAACAAAATTCCCGAAAGTGATTGGTTCTTAGCACGCTCTATTTTTTCACCAAATTGGAGCGCGAGCGGCTTAGAGTGCTTAGGGGTCCGATAACAAGGTGTCCAAGTCCAATAACAAGGTATCCAATAACAAAATTCGCGTGCCTTGCACTTCATTGGCTTCCTTCTCGTGACTGAATATTTCTTATTTATATCCTCAAAAATGACTTTTTCCTCGAATTTCGTCATAGATATGATTAATTATTAGTAAGCTTCGCTTCCTCCAATTTTGTTATAGGTTTTTTGTTTATTTATTTTTATTTTTATTTTTATTGTTTTTTTTTTTTTTTCAATTTTGTTATAGTATGATTAATTGGTAACAGGACTTCGTGTCGTCCAATTTGGTCTGTTATCATGATACTCGTGATTAACAAAATCGGACTCCCGCTGCGCGGTCGTCCGATTTTGTTATCACTCGTATGATTACAGACCGAATTGGACTCCACTCAGCCCTATTACCATTACATAACAAACCATCGGCCTCTATGCATAGAAAAAACATATATTTACTTAAAACTGACCTGATTTCTTATTGTTGAGTACGTCATCAAACTTTCGATTCAACTCGGCAATATTCTCATTCATTTCTTGATAAGCTGCGGTTGTCTTCTCCACGTTTTTATCCGTTGTTCTTCTTGACTCCAAAGTTTCTTCTTTTCCATTCTTCTTGGTGTAATTCCAACTGCTTCTTTAGCTCGTGAATCTCCTCCTTTGTTTCTCTCGCTGCTCGGTTTTCAGAAAATAAATCAATTGCAATGGTTCCGTTTAGTTCCTCTTGTAATCATAACTATAACAAAATTCCCGAAAGTGATTGGTTCTTAGCACGCTCTATTTTTCACCAAATTGGAGCGCGAGCGGCTTAGAGTGCTTAGGGGTCCGATAACAAGGTATCCAAGTCCAACAACAAGGTATCCAATAACAAGGTATCCAATAACAAAGTGTCCAATAACAAGTGTCCAATAACAAAGTGTCCAATAACAAGGTGTCCAATAACAAGGTGTCCAATAACAAGGTATCCAATACCAAGGTATCCAATAACAAAATTCGCGTGCCGTGCACTTCATTGGCTTCCTTCTCATGACTGAATATTTCTTCTTTATATCCTCAAAATGACTTTTTCCTCGAATTTCGTGATAGATATGATTAATTATTAGTAAGCTTCGCTTTGTCTAAAGTATCTCCTCAAAGTTTGTTATAGGTTTTTTGTTTATTTATTTTTATTATTATTTTTTTTTAAATTTTGTTATAGTTATGATTAATTGATAACAGAACTTCGTGTCTGGGTAATTGTCGAGAGTCGAGAGCAACATGTCGAGAGTCGAGACTGACATGTCGAGAGTCAATAAATAGTCAATAACTCTATCAATCGATAATTAATCAATTGATAAACTAAGAGACTGTGCAATAATTACCTGGAGGGGGGGTGGGGGGTGGGGTTGGAAAACCAGAGGGGGAGGATAGGGGGGGGGGGGGGGGGGGCTCAAGGTAAAATAAGTCACTCAAGAGAGGGGGGGCTTAACATTTTTTTTCAAGTACATATTACATTGGCGAATCCATACAACTATTTGAGGTTATACATGAAGTCCATTTTCCAACCCCCCCCTCCTGATAATTATTGCACAGTTCCCAAAGCGATCTCCAGGCCGCGCTTCGCTCGCCGATTTTCTTGCGGCGCTATTCCCCGGCCATAACCCCTTTCCTTGCAATGTTCCATTTTCCACTGGCTTAATGTTCATATTATGGTTGGAAGGTACAAATAACTATACAAAAAATAGCTTATCTTTTGTAAGCAGTGCTTTGCAGTTTCAAATGGCTAAAATAAGCGTAAATGCCGCAAATGGAGATTAGCGTGGCGTGTGTTTCCGGACATTGTTACGATACTGTAACCAGTCACTTTCCCTTTCGCACGCTACCCGGCTTTGCTTGGAAGAAATAGGTTATAGCAACAGCAATAGGTATGATGACAAAAAAGGTACAACTATTTGGGGTTAGGAGCTTGTAATTAACACAGTGAAGCTCTGCAAAATTATGACAACGATTTTCGGAATTATTTTAGATAGCAGCTATATTAATGGATACAGGTACGTAAACAAAAAGGCTGAGAAAAAGCCGTGGGAAATAGATGATATCACCTACTATCAGAGAGGAAACATCAGAGTGGAAAGCAAAAATGCGCATTCATCCTATAGCATCAATCCCACTTTTGAAACGGGGTTTGCAAGAAAAATATAATGCGTTCCTATCAAAACAACTCCACGCTATTAACAAACCATAGAGTGCTCAGAAAGCTAACAAATTGCCTCCAAAGAAACACAAATCAGCAAGGAAAAGCTTGAAATACAAACGGATCGAAAAATAGCATTATGCCATTGGCTAACAGCGATAGCCAATAGAAAACCAAACATTTTCGATCTGACATCGAGGTACACTCAACGGAAAGATTCTATCTTGCCGCAGAATGTCTTGTACGACTGAGTTGCACTAGCACTGAACTACATAGTACAGAAAACAGAATACCGGCAACTGATGAGATCCAAATGGAGGATCGAAACCATGGTCTTGCCTGAAAACAAATCCATAGAGTGACAAATACAAACTCGTAAAACAGTCAACAGACTGTCGTGAGATATTTAACTGATTTTAGAAAGTCACACAACGAACAGAGGAGATAACAAGCATGGAGCTCAAGAGACAGAACGCTCCAACAAATCAATGCAAGAAAGATAGCCTTCGTATCAGGCATACAACATCTCTCTGAAACAAATCTAGCAGCTTTTTAGAAGCTATAGAAAACTCTGGACCAAGACAAATATGATATCCGTTAGCGACACTCCTCTTGCTAAAGCTATATTCAAAAAGTCGGGCCCGACTTCACTATAAGCGCAAGAGATTAACATCCTAGCTACACGGATTTTTCTCGGATACTTTAGAGTGCTTCCAGAGAAAACACATGCAGAGAGAGCTCTTGCAATAGAACGAGCCAAAGCAAACCTAACTAAGAAAACATATGGCAAATTACAAGGTCAGCACAGTCTTCAATTCAAAGCAGGAAACCATAATATGACCTCTTGTCATTTGCTGGAATGACCCACAGTTGAATGGCTCAATGTAACTAAAACTCCTCACAGCATATAGTACACTCTAAAAACACATGGAGCTAACAAAATAGGTCGAAAGACCGAATTTAATACAAAACGGCAATTGTAAAAATGTCACCTGAATGTAGGAGTCGTGTTTGGCCTGTCAATTTTTTATACTATACATTTCATCATTGGTTGCATCTTTTTCTTTAATGAGAAATACCATCATTAATGGTAATCCCGACCGAACAACAGCCAATCAGATTTAATTATTTAGTATACATGTATCAGTTGATTAATTATCGATTGATAGAGTTATTAACCGGGCGTGGGCCTGGGGCCCAGCCCGGTTAATAAAATAGCTTCTGTTTTTTTTGTCGTCGATCTCTTATACCTCTACTCCGCCAAAGTGCTAGGAGGAGAGCTAGGGGTGAGTATGAATATATATGAATGTATTCGCCTTGTGAAAGATTTTCTCGGGGAAGAACGAAGCCCGGACTCGAGAGAGCGGCGGAAATCGAGCCTATGTGAAAGTTGGACTGGTCCAAATAGATATTAATTTAGGACCGCGTAAACACATCGGAGCGGCGTACAGATTTCGCAACGTCGGTGAGT
Organism: Desmophyllum pertusum; assembly: GCA_029204205.1. Classification (NCBI taxonomy): domain Eukaryota; kingdom Metazoa; phylum Cnidaria; class Anthozoa; order Scleractinia; family Caryophylliidae; genus Desmophyllum; species Desmophyllum pertusum. The sequence continues at coordinate 4,848 of MU828054.1, forward strand.
TTGACTCGTCAAAATATTAAATCATTGTACTCACTACTAGGTGGACACACTAGGAGCGCCATTAGATCAATTTTTTTTTATCAAGGCTACGTTACATTTCGCCAGGGTCATAATATTGTCCTGTTTGTTTTGTGTGAAATTCATTTCTTTTCCGTAAGGAAAACAGAAACTTGCCCAGACTCGCAGATTTATGTCAACAAAAACTTGCTGAGACGTGCAGATTTATATTTGGACGATTACGTCATAGGGTCACGTCGAATCGTGACTTGAAGAGATTGTCTGTGAGGTGCGTACGTACATCACATACACTGGAAGCGCCATTAGATCAATTTTTGAGCTATTTTTTTTTAGAAAAATAGCTTCTTAGCTGTCGTATTGGACGATGTAGCGAGGTAGGTGTGTATGTTTGTCCGACCAATCAAAATCGGACTACCATCAACAACACTAAGTTCAACAACCAATGAAATTGCCGTTTTTAAAGCGGCATAGTTCTGAGAAGAAGAGCGATTTTAGGACTGCCATCTTTGTTTGTGTGTAAAGGCAGGCATATAACTAAGACATCGATCCCTTCGAGAAGATGAAGGCAACCTAAGCTAAGCTAGTGATAAGCACCAGAAAAGGAAAACCTGATGAGACCAATACTGAACTTGACATCTGAAAGTATGAATGGCGCCGATTCAGCATGCAGTAAGAACTTCGATCAACCACGAAAGAACAAACATAAAGAAGAAGAAATAGGGGTGTTACGAAAACTACGACCCTCGAAAACTAAGACCTAGTATCCTTTGTATTGTTACTGTTATGTTCATTCATGAGATTTTACCAGAAGTCTCTTTTATTTTCCCCGGTACGTTGAGAATTCCGCGCTAAAGTAACTACTTTGAATATTCGAGGATTCGGTGACGAATCATGCCAAACAGAATTTGATTTTTGCCTAAACACGCGCTATTTCGATGTTTTGCTGTTGAGTGCAGAAATTTTCACGGGAAGTGGTAAATTCGTGAGCAGATATTTTGAAGAGAAAAGTTGAAATATGCTTACGCAAGTTCTCTTGTCTTTTTAATAGTTGACTTTCGGTCAATCTTCTTGGGTTGATTTTATTCACAGAACTTGTTACGTTTTATCCGAATGTTTACCATATTAATTTCGGTAAAACAGAAACGTATGTAATGTGATACTTTTGGTTGTAATGTCGGCGTGTGTAACCTGATACTTTCGTTTTTCATGCAAAGGATGTAGCCTGATACTTTTGTTTTTCGTACAAACGCTTGTGATAATTGAATTAGTTCTTGTTTCTCAGTTGGATAAATATCTGCGTGTTGAATAAAATAAAATCTTTTCTCTTCAATTTTATCACAAGGATTTTCAATATATGGCATTTATTTCCAGTTTGGTGCAAATTTGCTGCAGTAGAAATATGGATATCGAAAACAAAATATAATTTGATACACTTGTTTTCAAATGTAAATTTAATTTAATTACATGTAAAAAGAGCCGAAAATTTTAATAAAAACGTGATGTTTTTCTTTGGAATGAAATCAAAAAATTGTTTTCCTTCAAGGTACTGTGAGGATTTGCAGTTCTTGGTGTTCTGCTATGTGAATTGTCATTAAATTTTAGCATTTTGTATTTGATTAATAAATGCATTACAACATGTCAGGGTCAAAAGGTCATCAATCAAATTTACATGAATGTTTTAAGCAGACCTTCACTAAGGCTTTTAATTATACGATGATAAGGAGTACAATTTAATATTTAAAACAACACACTGTACTGGCACAAATATTTCTTGATGAACCACAACACAAATGGTTTATGTTTTAATACCTAAATAAAATACTTTTGTTGACCCTTGTCATGTGTAACGCAGGTTTGTTCAATTGTCACGCATTCGTTTCCAACTGTTTCTTTGCCTGGTAGTTAAAGGAAGATGTAAAAACAACTGCCCCTCACAGAACCGTTTTTATTTTATAGTAGTCAACTATTGGACTGGAGGTGGGGATTTGCACTCCCAGGGTGGGGTAGGCTCAGTCTCCAGCTGTGGGTGTTTCGGTGTGCCTGCGATCCTCTCCACCTTGATCGCGGACTGGGGGAGCATGCGTAGCTGACTGCTCTGACATTCAACCCTTCGAGTTTGACCACTCGGTAACAAATGTAACTTTTCAAAATGTTTGGAAAATATTCTTTATCTCAAAACACCAATGCAGTCCAATCTCTTTTTTATTTCTTTCACCTTACGCTTTTAACATCCAAGAATTGCATTATTTTCTAATCGACGACACCAAACGTTATTTTCCTTTTTAACTACAATTCGCAATTTTAAAACTTAAACCACCCAAGTAAAATTAATAAAATATAAAAAACGTTTGAATATTCTCTGACTGGAAACATTCGATCGTCGATTGAATATAATCAACTTGACCAGCACAAAACTGTTTGCCAGGAAAACAAGCCACATCGCTTGATTTTTGATAACTTAAAATACACTATACTAAAGCCAATCTGCCAACTCAAAACAACCAACATGATCTACAGTTTCCAATCCACATTTTTCATGCTCCATAACACCATTCTTTACCACGCCAAAAAATAGCTCTTGCACGCATTGCGTGCCTATGTTTTTATCAAGGCTACGTTAGATTTCGCCAGGGTCATCCTTTGCCTAAATGATATTTTATGAATATTGTCCTGTTAAATAATTGTCATTTTGTGTGAAATACATATCTTTTCCGTATATTTTCTGAGAAAAACAGAAACTTGCTGAGAAATGCAGATTTATAAATAAGGACGATTACGTCATGGGGTCACATGAGTCAACGTCTGTGATAAACCAGGGTCGCCGTTAGGTCAAATCTCATATCAAGCTATTTTGATTTGAACATGAATACTCTGCTGTTTATTTAGTGTGAAATACATTACTTTTTCGTGTTGGTGCAGCAATTCACTTCCTTGTATGCAGAAGATTTATAAATAACAACCATTACGTTACAATATCACATTTTGACTCGCGCAATTTGTCGAACTGTGACTAGAATAGCTGCGAATGATGATGGTGCAACGCGGAACGTCTGCGATTGATGGTTCAACACCGATTCGTACCTATGTTGTCGTGTTTTTTCCTCTTATTCAACTTTGGCTTTATATTGAGGAATGATCTTCAAAGACTGCTCAGAGGCAAGAAAATTGACGTAGGCACTATACGCAAACATCAGACTTCAGCGTGACTGCCGTGACTAATCTGATAGATTTCAAGCAAGAAAGCAGGTAAAACAGCTTGCTTGCTTGATAAAAAAAGCCCGGTTATATTTTCTTCGAAAATTCTTGTTGACTATTTATCGACTCTCGACATGTCAGACTCGACTCTCGACATGTTACTCTCGACTCTCGACAATTACCCAGACTCCGTCCAATTCGTTCTGTAATCATACTCGTGATTAACAAAATCGGATGACCGCGCATTTGTTAATCACGAGTATGATTACAGACCGAATTGGACTCCACTCAGTCCTATTACCATTACATAACAAACCATCGGCCTCTATGCATAGAAAAAACAAATATTTACTAAAACGTACCTGATTTCTTATTGTTGAGTACGTCATCAAACTTTCGGTTCAACTCGGCAATATTCTCATTCATTTCTTGATTAGCTGCGATTGTCTTCTCCGCGTTTTTTATCCGTTGTTCTTCTTGACTCCAAAGTTTCTTCTTTCCATTCTTCTTGGTGTAATTCCAGCTGCTTCTTTAGCTCGTGAATCTCCTCCTTTGTTTCTCTCGCTGCTCGGTTTTCAGAAAAATAAATCAATTTCAATGGTTCCGTTTAGTTCCTCTTGTAATCATAACTATAACAAAATTCCCGAAAGTGATTGGTTCTTAGCACGCATTTTTCACTAAATTGGAGCGCGAGCGGCTTAGAGTGTTTAGGCTGGCTTAGGGTAGCCTGCGCGGCAGGCGTACAAAGGAAAGGGAAGAGGGAAGTTCGGGCGCGAGGAGAGAGCGCGGAGCGCGATCGGCGGGGGGGAGAGGCTCTCTACTCGCGCTTCGCGCTCGCGCCCGAACTCACGCAGGCTAGCTTAGGGGTCCGATAACAAGGTGTCCAAGTCCAATAACAAGGTATCCAATAACAAAATTCGCGTGCCGTGCACTTCATTGGCTTAGTTCTCGTGACTGAATATTTCTTCTTTATATCCTCAAAAATGACTTTTTCCTCGAATTTCGTGATAGATATGATTAATTATTAGTAAGCTTCGCTTTGTCTAAAGTATCTCCTCAAAGTTTGTTATAGGTTTTTTGTTTATTTATTTTTATTGTTTTTTTTTTAAATTTTGTTATAGTTATGATTAATTGATAAACAGAACTTCGTGTAGGCTCGATTTCCGCCGCTCTCTCGAGTCCGGTCTTCGTGAGCGTGGGCTCATTTTCCCGAACAGCGGCTGGTAATCGAGCCTAAACTTCGTGTCGTCCAATGCGGTCTGTAATCATACTCGTTATTAACGATTTTGTTATCACTTTTTTTTTTAGTACAGACCGAATTGGACTCCACTCCATTACATAACAAACCATCGACCTCTATGCATAGAAAAAAACTTACCTGATTTCTTATTGTTGAGTACGTCATCAAACTTCCGGCTCAACTCGGCAATATTCTCATTCATTTCTTGATTAGCTGCGGTTATCGTCTTTATGTTTCTATCCGTTGTTCTTCTTGACTCCAAAGTTTCTTCTTTCCATTCTTCTTGATGTAATTCCAGCTGTTTCTTTAGCTCGTGAATCTCCTCCTTTGTTTCTCTCGCTGCTCGGTTTTCAGAAAGAAAAAAAAATCAATTTCAATGGTTCCGTTCAGTTCCTCTTGATAAAAAAAAATATCGGCCTCTATGCAAAGAAAAAATATATATTTAGTTAAAACTTACCTGATTTCTTATTGTTGAGTACGTCATCAAACTTCCGGTTCAACTCAGCAATATTCTCATTCATTTCTTGATTAGCTGCGGTTATCGTCTCTATGTTTTTACAAGAGACTATGATTGTTCTTCTTGACTCCAAAGTTTCTTCTTTCCATTTTTCTTGATGAAATTCCAACTGCTTCTTTAGCTCGTGAATCTCGGCCTCCTTTGTTTCCCTCGCTGCTCGGTTTTCAGAAAAAAAATCAATTTCAATGGTTCCGTTTAGTTCCTCTTGATAAAAAAAAAACATCGCTCACTATGCAAAGAAGAAATATATAGTATCTAAAACTTACCTGATTTCTTATTGTTGAGTACGTCATCAAACTTCCGGTTCAACTCAGCAATATTCTCATTCATTTCTTGATTAGCTGCGGTTGTCTTCTCCACGTTTTTATCCGTTGTTCTTCTTAACTCCAAAGTTTCTTCTTGGTGTAATTCCAGCTGCTTCTTTAGCTCGTGAGTCTCTTCCTTTCTTTCTCTCGCTGCTCGGTTTGCATCTTGTTGTCGCTCCTGGTTCGATTGCGCAATATCAGACCGTATGCCTATTAACTCATCCTTCACATCTTCCTTGAGAAATGCGCTTTCTGCCTGAAGCTCTTTTCTGATGTCATCCTCTAGCTGACGAACTCTTTCTGTAGGAAAGTCTGCCTCAGTCAAACTTCCAACGGTATCAACAGGACCTGACGTCAATCCAAGGGTTTGGATTGCGTCTTTAGTACGTTGTATGTATTGGTCAAATGTTGGTTTGTCAATGCTGGAACTGGGTGAGTGACAAAACGCATTTCTTAAAAGTCGTAGTTGATCGATCGCCATTGCAAACGTTTCAGCATTGTTTCCACTCGGGCTCACCACAGAAGCATGGAAATGTCCATGAGGTAATCTATGGGGCCTCAAGTACAAGTCACTGAGTGTCCTGTGATGACCTGTGCTACCTGGTAAAGCGAAGGACCGTGCGAAGATAGTAGCCTGGAACAAGGCGGTACAATCCCAGTCATCGTAAGATAGGTGTGTGGGAACTTTGGTTGTTCCACCCTCTGTACCGAGGAACATATTCCGCACGGCAAAAGAGTCATCCCAGGGTTGAAAACCAGGAAGATGTCCAAAGGTGTTGTCCCACCTATTCTTGAAGGTTTGACGTAATGCCTTTGGGAATTCATTGAGCACAACAAAAGCAAATTTGAAGTAATTCAACTGTTCGTTTGTAAATGGCTGTAGAGTCATTACTGCTTCCTTATAATGAAGAAATCTCAGTGAATGTGTTTAGGTCAGATCATCATCAGTGCTCCTGTGATAAAACAGTGTCAGCAGTTATTAAGAGCATGTATCCCGGCGTATCACATCGAACGAAATCGAACGAAATTTTCATCGAACTTAATCGAACTCAATCGAACTTTATCGAACGATTGAATTCGATTTTGTTCGGTCATCGAACGAAATCGAACACATAATTTTTTTGTGAGTTCGATTTCCGAACGAAATCGAACGAAATCGAATGTCATCGTTCGATTTTGTTCGATTTTTTTGTTTTTGATATTTATTTCTTTTATTTTCATCCCGGGTTTCATTAGCACATTGTGACAGGCAATCAGTCAGTAAATGATCCAAAGGGCAGATGGAGAGCTGGCGGTGGAGTTTTAATAACTTCCCGTGGACGTACATTGACACAATTTTGGGGAAGCAACAAGCCAGGGAAATCCGCCTTACGCTGGAATTGAAAGACATCCATGCTATGATTCAGGCTTGACTGTCCCGTCTCTGAATCTATTACGTAATTATAAAACCTTATAATCAAGAGTTCGAAAACCGAACGTTCGATTTTGTTCGATTCACAATTTTTTTTGTGAGTTCGATTTCGTTCGATGACCGAACTAAATCGAACTCAATCGTTCGATTTAGTTCGATTAAGTTCGATTTAGTTCGATTTCCGAACGTTCGATGTGATACGCCGGGATGTATAGACTGCACATATTTTGCAGTCTAGCGGAACTGCGGAAATGTATTAATTGCGCAAATCAACGGAAATCTCTCCATGAGTGCTTCTCAGAAACCGCGTAGGGGAGGGGTCGTGGGGCTTTAGCCCCCTCACTTTTCTAATTAACACTAATTAACATTTCACTAATTAACATTTTTACCGGAAGCTGCTGATAAAATTTTATTTTCGATCCACATTCGAAACCCCTATTAAGCGGCCACCCTCGGGAAATGGGGTAAAAACAATAGGATAATGGGCTCCTGCCCTCATCGGGACCGCCAAAAAGATGGCCGCGGCCGCTTAATAGAGGTAGCCGCTAAAATAGGGTTTTATTTACAGTACTGACAATAATTTTGGGACTTTGATAACTGGCCGCTTAATAGGGGCTTGGGATAAGCCACTGCATCTTCTAAGTCTGCCAAGGCCATGCAGGACAAAAATAAACCAAAGAACCCACCAGAAGATTTTTTGTAGCCTATGAATAGGCTCCGCAGTGGGGATGGGGTAAAAAGAAAATGGCATGCGAGCCTGGCGAAGCCTGGGGAGAGAGGAGGGACAGCGTCGCCCCTTCGCTCGCAGTTTTCTTTTTACCCCATCCCCACCGTTTAGGGACGTTTAGTAACGCAGGACCCCCTTTCATACTAGTGTTTTTTACACTGACGGGGTTATCCTGCATAAATATTATGTTATTATTATTATTAAGTCGACAATTAATTTAAGAACCGTCGGTCAGCTCAGTTTGGGTTCGGTGATTTTCTAAGAAACCTCCGTTTTGGGTCAAAAGTTGTTAATGTCAGTAGAAAGTTCTTAGAGGAACAAAGAAACAAAGGCCTTTTATATTTGACAGACAGCGGGGCACCAACATTTGATTATCTCTCAGCTAGCTATAGAGGTATAGTCATTACAGAATGACTTTTATACCATTTAGAACCCTTCTCTATTCTGTCGAGAAGAGGATGCAATTTTGA
>MU828055.1:0-12679 GCA_029204205.1 Desmophyllum pertusum
GTAAGCCTTTTAATTTTGTGCCATTTGCACGCATTATAAACACGAGATGGATTGTTAACTTACTTTTGAGTGGCACTGCACTCTGTTTAAGTTGTAATTGCTTCTAGTTTTGCTTTTTCCAAACATTGCTGCTTCAATTATTCTTGTGAGCCGCAAATCCTAGTATCTCGAATCTCTTGATACAAGAACCTTGTCTCGCGAGACAAGAGAGAGAACTTTTGATTGGTACTGTACATTGCTAGTATATTCAGGCGCAGTGCTTTCCATATTAGCAAACTCTTATCATTGAACTTGACAAATTGTTCCTCTTTAGATGACGGAAAGCGATCTGGAGATTTATAAAGACTTCAACATGACAGTGTCAGAAAGATGGCAACAAGAAATCTCCGGTAAGGGAAGCTTGAGTGTGCAGAGAAATTACAATACAACTGACCCCGATATCGCGAACCCTCATGTAACTAACTTACTGATGTAGCTACCAAGTCATTGCGCAACCGTCCGTTTCCAAAGAATCCTTGTCCGAAGGGAGTGGTGGACCTCTTGAACGGGTGTGACGAAGAGAGGCTACCTATAGAAATTACTGGGGCGAGCTTGAGATCGTCTCCTTCCAAGGCGTTATTGGGTCGTCACGAGGAGAAGCGTTGCGTGACGACTCAAATAACGCCTGCGAAGGAAATTAAGTTTGAGAAGGAGTTTTGGAAAGTCTCGGCTTGTTACCCATTTTTTGTGTGGCACTCTTCTGACCGTATATCGTGTCAGACATGACTGTTGGAGATTAGAATAGGATAGAAAAGATACAAGAAGTGTTTGGAACGGAGAAAGGGGATAAGGTTGTTTAGTTATTCCGAATTGGTGATATTTTACGATAGATATTTTGATAAGTGTTATCTACTATACTGATTATGATCTTTATATACCGGGGGTGGGGGTGGACTTAATATGAGAGTGACGGGTGTGGATAGTCGTAAACTTTAGGGGTTAAGTTGATTCGACGAATAGTCTATTGGAGCCACAACCCCCAAAGTAGTCGCTGGTACCTTTTAAGGGTTCCCTTTCAAAATTTGACGACGTATCACCTACGCGTCACTTTTATATGTGGAGTCTCCCCCCCTTCCCTCCCCCCCCCCCCCCCTGCCGTTGTATTCCTGTTATTGACGTTGTGTTTTTATTTGCAGAAACTGTATTCAAGTTTTGTCCAATGAAGAAACATGATAAGTTTAGGAGCCAAGAAGAAAACGAAACATCAGAATTCCATTCAACAGGTAAGTCATTTTTCTTGTATAGGGAGCCTCAAGACTACCAGTGGTATTCTCCGCCGCGTCCGCTGTTATGAGTCATGGCAATCTTCCAAATCTTCCTTATCATATCGATACATTATCAAGCATCGTAAAAATAGTCATCATTCCTTTAGACAACCCCCGGATGGCATAGGGCATCAACCAGTATCCTCCATCGCACCCGTTTCTTTGCTACTGTTTGGGGGGGGCTCTTTCCCAGGTATAAGCCCACTCCTTCCAACTCCTCTCGCATGGACTCGACTCCTAGTTTGTTCCTAGGCCGTCCTCTTTTCCTCTTCGCTTGCGGGTGGTAATCTAAGGCTTGTTTTGCTACGTTTTATTATTTCCTTTCCTGAGAGTGTGGCCAATCCAGAGCCACTTACATTGTCCAGCATTTGGGGATATTGCCGTGGCAACCACCAGATTCTCAGACCTGACACAAACGTCTAGCGCATACAAACTCTGTATTTGTATACATTCCCGTAAGCCGGCAGTTCCAGTTGCTTCCGGAGGGTGTCCGCTTACGGGAAGCTTCGACTGTATTAAGAGAAACAAACGTTTTATGTCCTCATCCTCAGAATTTCCTTTGTCGCCTCCAAGACGGACACCCTCCTAAACTGGACAGCTCGTTGTTGTCCAACGTATTCGATTTATAGGGATTTGATTCCAGTCAATGATTGCTTAGCCAGGCTCGATTTCCACCGTCCTCTTGTCTGGTAATCGGGCGTGTAATTATATTTGGAGTTGCTACCATTTAGCTAACATTCTTCACATCGAATTCGTCGTTTTAGTAGCAGAGGATGGAGACCGTCCCTGTTAGACAGGTTACCTGTACAAGCTGGGGTGGTACTTTGATGAGCAACTGGCCTAGAAAGTACTTCCACCTCTTCCCCTCCCGCAATCGACTGGAGTGGCGAGGCGAGCAAGCTGGGTAAGTTGAGAGGAGTTATCCACAGGCTTTTGATGAAGATGGTTCGCATGGGTAGGGTTCAAACTAAAATGACGCTCCTTAAAGCCCTGGCCAAACGGTGGACGCAAGTAGACGCAAGTTTTAAAATATGAACTTGAGTACAAACTTGCGTTGGGTGGCTGACACGCAAGTTTAACTCGCAAATGCACGCAAGTTGCTACAAAAAGCCATTTGAATGCTCCTGCGCGCGCTGCAGTAATCTCGAACTAATCAAGAAACACTTGCGTTGACTTGCGTTGGGGTGCTAAACGGTGAAAACATTTCTCGATCTCGATCAAAGTGAGCGCAAGTCACCGCAAGTGGCACGAAAGTGTCCGACAACTTGCGTCTACTTGCGTCTCCGTTTGGCCAGGCGGTGACCACGAAGGCGGGGGATCAAAATGCCGTCGTAGCGACGTTTGACTGTAACCAATACATCCAGACTCTTTCCAAGGCCCTTGTTTCGCAAGGTATCTTAGGATTGTGGCCGTCTTCCCACAATCCGTAGGCTGGCGTTATTTAATTCGTTGACCGAGTCTATTAGGTGTAAAGCCACGGCCAAAACGAGGATGAGAGTTCAAACTCTCAGCTTCGTTTGGCCCTGGAACTTTCATACACTCTCAGCGACTCTCATGCGCTCTCATCGAATTTGAACCTGCTCAAATTTCTTTGAGAGTTGTCGAAAAAGAACTCCCGCGCTCCCGTTTGGCCCGAGGTGAGGACAGTCGATGAGAGTTTGAAGAAAACTCTGACGAGAGCCAAGTCTTAGCAGCTTGTCATCCTCCGTTTTGCCCTACCATGGGCATCGGTTTCTGTTACATGGTTAATGATTATTTTGTGCTTTCTTTATTCAGCAAATGCCGAGCTCTTCTATGCATGGAGAACATAACCGGAGTTGAAGAGACGCATGTCAAAGTCTTCAAATGTATGCAAGATCAGCACAAACATCCGGGATAACAGGGACTCACATCCTTAGAGCAGAGGTGAGCTGGAGACGAGAATACGCTGAGCACAGCTTCTTAACATCGATTAAAGGGAGTGTTTTTCAACCTGTTCGGCACTTGTTTTAAAAACCCACTCACATGTACTTCTCGATACTTCAGTAATCACATACTATAAGATTAGTCCAAGAAAAACGACTGTGAAATGACCAAAATTCACAAAAAACTACAAAATATTTCAACCCGCGAATCGTTAGAGGTTGGCGCAAGTTAAACGCGGCGTATATTTATCCTTAGATATAGAATTCACAAGGTGAATATTACGCTGCGTGACTCATCTCACATCGCGAACATTTTGTAAGCTTGTCGCTACATTTCATACCTCGTGAAAATAAAAGCATTTTAGGATATAGTCTTCCTTTCGCAGTCCTTATTTGGGTCGTCACGCAACGCTTTCCACTTTTAGAAAAGAGCGTTTGTGAGAGTAAAGTGTTTTGCCGAAGAACACCACACAATGACCCAGGCCAGGGCTCGAACCCGGACCAGAGTCCACCAGCGACTAAAAACATTACGTTCCCGCGGAAAGAGACTATAGCGTTCCATGTATTCGGACAATTCTTCAACGTCGGGTTTCATTTCTTGACAGGCTACCTTCCAGTTGTAACTTGTAATCCTATTTAGAATCTTGTTTCTTTTAAGGCTCATTTTCAGACCGAGGACTGAATTCCAGGAATGGATGAAAGAGATCAAACAGTCATTCCAGCAGGCATGCAGGTCCATGATGCGCGCGGGCGCGGAAATCATGAGCAACCAGTCCCCGTTACATCACGCAATACAGCAAAAGAAGAAAACGGTACCGAGTGTCCTACCGTGGAACTCTGCACACGCAATTCTCACGCACATATCCGTCATGTAGCTACACGCAGAAACGGAGAGGTCGAACTTGATATGAACAAGCCTTTACACCGCGCTACTAGTCCGGTAAGCGCAGGACGTGACGTAGTAACTAGGCGTTTTGTATGATTGGCTCCAGTAGCTGTCCATGCCTTGTCATGGCCTGTTTTTAGGCGCGTAAAGTATCGTAAGATATATAGAATTGCGCGGTGCACCTGTGTACTGGGGGAAACAATGGGTTGGGATGGCGCGAAGAATAGAAGACATTACAAGTGATTGAGGTCTTTTATGGGCTGTCTAATAGCTAATGTTCCAAATTGTTTAATTATACCCATTTATTCGCATTTAATTTCGTGCCTGTCGATATGGTCTCGTATCGAAGGTATAATAAGATTTTCGCTTGGTGCAGCGCCAAGCAGAAAGATAAAAATTGATGTCGCATAGGTTTGATTATGAGAATTTCCGCTCACTTTTTACAACTGTACAAATTCTAAACCAATTCTTACCTTAACGTCTAAACTCTCTTAACGTCCGATATCGCAGGACGCCAGTAGCGAGTATAGATTAAAAAAATTTCGCTTTAAGGAGAGAATTATAAGTAGAAGTTAAAAAAGGAGAACAAAACAAAAACAAAAAAGAAACAGAAGTTTGAAACATTTATTACATCGAACTGACATAGCGCAAAATTTTTAACCAGATCATCGTAAAGGGGTTTTCTTTTTTAACGCTGTGTATATTTATTTGCAAGACAAATTAATAGTTAGCGCTGTCTAAAACGATGGCGCCTCAGAAATGTTGTCTTTGCTGCGTTGTCTCTATGATGATTTGTATTGTGTTCGGCAATGGGCTTCGTAGATAGCCGGAATTTCCGCGAACTTTTGGCCGAGTGCTAGTATAATTCTTTAGCACATGAAATTTAGATGCTTACTTTTAATAATTACAAGTACAAGCTAACCATTAGTGACCAATTCCCAAGTTCCTCTCTACCTTCGTGTGACAAATTCCAGTAGATAGGTCAGGAGAATGAATCACTTGATTCTAAAGCCTTGGTCCAAAACGAGATTCTCTTAATAGGTATTGTAGAAAGTGTATGAAAAGAAGTAATTAGAATCTTCATGTCGATTAAGATGTGAAAAGGTTTATGACTGACTGGTCAATTTTTTTGAACCGTATTTTCTGAAATAATCGCCTTTTTGCTAGAAAAGAAATAGAGGTGTGGTTGTATTCGTCATGAACTAAGGGATGCAAAATGAAGAGGTTGCCGAACAGAAGAAAACACGTGAAAAAAGTCAATGGAAAAAATTTGTTTCTCGAGCTTCGCAAATCCAATATGGCGGACGTCTCAAAAAAATCCGTTTAAAAACTCTGCTAAAGTTCGTACATTGCGCAGGCCGTGACGTAGCTCATTAGTGTGCCAGGCGGCCTACTGACGAACGATTTTGAAAGCCTTATTGGGTATAAATGTGGTTGTAACTTTTTGAGTCTGAAAGAAACCCTTGAGTGTGACCATATCACATGAAAGCTATCGAGCAGTACTTTCGGGTTGGTGGCTGTTTGTTTTTGGAACAATATTGCACAAATGAAATTCAAGATTTTTTTTCAGATTTAGAACTTAGCAGCACTCTTGAGAGTGAAGGGGTTTTAAAGAAAATGATACACTGAGCTTTTGTTCGGACCAAATAACGAGGTGCTCAACAGGTGTCGTCGTACTTTATTGCTATCGGTGGGAAAGTTACAAAGAATCGGTGATAACTCCCAAAGACGTTTATTTTAGAAAATACGGTAAGTCGGCCATCTTGAAAGAGAAGAACGCCGGAATCTTTTTCACCGTGTTTTTTTTTTTGCCGGGCAGCAACCCAAAAAATGTCTGTCTCTACTAAATAGGGGACTTTGCAGTCCTTAACTCAATTATTATAAGCGGGCCATAGTATGTTAAAAAGTGAAAGGGGCCTGTAAAGATTAGGTGCCTTTAGGTTCAGTGATTATATACATATATGGAAAAGTACTGTGCTCGTTTGTCAAAGTTTCTTCGAAGAAACTTTTACAACGAGCATCAGTAACTTTTCACATATATTTATATTATTCACTGAAACCTACAGGACACCAAAAAAACCCCCTAATCTTTACAGTCCCTTTCACTTTTTAACATACTATGGGCCCGCTTATATAATAATTGAGTTAAGACTGCATAGTTCCCCTCATTTATAGAGACAGACATTTTTTGGGTTGCTGCCCGGCAAAAAAAAAACACGGTGAAAGATTCCGGTTTCTTCTCTTTTCAAGATGCCGACTACCGGTATTTTTCTAAAATAAACGTCTTTGGGAGTTATCAACGATTCGTTGTAACTTTCACCGTATAGGCAAATAAAGTACGACGACACACTGTGGACATTTTGAGCACCTCGTTATTTGTGTTCACGAACAAAGCGTCAGTGTAAGTCATTTTCTTTAAAACCCCTTCACTCTCAAAGGAGTGGCTAACGTTCAAAATCTGAAAAAATCTTAGAATTTCATTTTGCAATATTGTCAAAAACAAACAGCACCACAACGAAAGTACTGCTTCGATAGCCTTTCATTTGAATTGGTCAACAGACGTCAAGGGTTTTCATTCAGACGTCCCCCCAAAACAGTTTACAACCACATTTATACCGCCAAATACGAGCTTGTCAAAATTCGTTCCGTCAGTAGGGCCGCCTGGACACACTAATGAGCTACGTCACGGCCCTGCGCATAGTACGAACTTTAGCATAGGTTTTTAAACGGATTTTGAGACTGCCCGCCATATTGGATTTGCGAAGCTCGAGAACGAAAACAAAATTTTTTTTCCATTTCTTTTTCACGTGTTTTTCGTTCTGTTATCGGCAACCTCTCATTTTTGCTCCCTTAGTTCATGACGAATTACCAACCATCACCTTATTTCTTTTCTAAGGCAAAAGGCGATTTATTTTCAGAAAATACGGTGTTCAAAATGCAATGTCAGTTCCATTAACTTTACTTTTAACCCTCCTTAATCGACATGAAGATTCCGCCTTACTTCTTTTCATACACTTTCTACAATTACCTCTTAAGAGAATCTGGTTTTGGACCAAGGCTTTAGATCAAGTGAGTTCATTTCTCCACTGACCTATCTACTGGAATTTGTCACACGAAGGTAGAGAGAAACTTGGGAATTGTCACTACTGGTTTTAGCTTGTACTTGGTAATTATAAAGTTAAGCATCTAGAATTTTCATTGCTAAAGAATTATACTAGCACTCCGGCAAAGTTCGCGGAAATTCCGCCGATCTAACGAAGCATTGCCGAACACAATACAACTCATCAATATAGCAACGAGGCAAAAGCACAACATTTCTGAGGCGCCATGCTTTTTAAGACAGCGCTTACTATTAATTTGTCTTTGCAAATAAATTATACACAGCGTAAAAAAAGAAACCCCTTTACGCTGAACTGGTTAAAATTTGCCGCTATGTCAAGTTCGATGTAGATAAATGTTTCAAACTTCTGTTTCTTTTTGTGGAGGGGGGGGTGGGGGTTTTTTCTCTTTTTTAACTTCTACTTATAATTCTCTCCTTACAGCGAAATTTTTTTAATCTGATACTAATCTCGCTACTGCTTCCCTGGATATCGGGACGTTAAGAGATTTTAGAACGTTAAGTTAAGAATTTGGTTTAGAATTTGTACAAGTGTAAAAGTTGAGGAAATTTCATAATAAACCTATGGATCCAACCAAATCCATTTTCTCTGTTTCTGCTTTGCGCTGCACCAAAGGAAAATCTTATATACCGCTTCGATACGATAACATCATCGACAGGCAACGAAATTAAATGGATAAAATGGGTATAGGATTAACAATTTTGAACATAGGCCTATTCGACAGCGCGCTGTGTAAAAGACCTCAGATCACTTGTAATGTCTTCTATTCTTCGCCGATCCCAACCCATTGTTTTCCCCCAGTCGCCCAGGGTGCACCGCGGCAATCTTATATATCTAACGATACTTTACGCGCCTAAAAACAGGCCATGACAAGTGATGGACAGCTAACTGGGCCAATCATTTAACAAGACGCCTAGTTACTACGTCCGACGTTCCTGCGCTATCCGAGGACTAGTAGCGCGGTGTAAAAGGCTTTGTTCCATATCAAGCTTGACCTCCTCCGTTTCTTCTGCGTGTATGTACAATGAACGGTGATATGTTGGCGGTGAGAATGCGTGTGCAGGTTTCACGGTGACACGAGGACCGTTTTTCTTCTTTGCTGTATTGCGTGAATGTAACGGTGACTGGTGCTCATGATTTCTCGCGCCGCGCGCGCATTCATGACCTGCGCCTGCTGGGAAATTGACTGTTTTGGATTCTCTTTCCATCCATTCCTGGAATTCAGTCTCGGTCTGAAAATGAGGGCGGAAAAGAAACAAGATTTCTAAATAGGATTAAACAAAGTACAAATGGAAACTTGTAAGGGTAGGCCTGTCAAGAAATGAAACCCCGACGTGTGAAGAATTGTTCCGAATACATGTTAAACCCTATAGTCTCCTTTCCGCGGTTGACGCTAATGGTTAGCGCGCTGGACTCTGGTCGCGGGTTAGAGCCCTGGCCTGGGTACATTGAATGGTTTGTGTTTCTTGGGCAAAACACTTTAACTCTCACAACGCTCCTTTCTAAAAGTGGAAAGCGTTGCGTGACGACCCAAATAAGGACTGGCGAAGGAGACTATAGGGCTCCTAAATATGCTTTTTATTATTCACGAGGTATGAAATTAGCGAGTCAGCCTTAACAAAATGTTCGTCGATGTGAGATTGGATTCACGCAGGTAATATTCACCTTGTGAATTTCTTTTCTAAGGATAAATATATGCGCGTTTAACTTGCGCCAACCTCTAACGATTCGCGGGTTGAATAATATTTTGTAGTTTTTTGTGAATTTTGGTCATTCCGTCGTTTTTCTTGGACTAATTATATGTATGTTGATTACTGAAGTATCGAGAAGTACATGTGAGTTGGGTTTTTTTAAACAAAGTGCCGAACGGTTGAAACACTTCCCTTTAAAATCGATGTTAGAAGCTGTGCTCAGCGTATTCTCGTCCGCAGCTCACCTCTGCTCTAAGGATGTTGGTCCCTGTTATCCGGATGTTTTGTGCTGATCTTGATACATTTGAAAGCCTTTGACATGCGTCCTCTTCAACTCCTGTTAGGTTCTCCATGCATAGAAGGCTCGGCATTTGGCTGAATAAAGAAAGCGCAAAATAATCCAGTAACCATGTAGACAGAACCCGATGCCCATGTAGGGGGGCAAAACGAGGATGGAACAGCTGCTAAGACTTGGCTCTCGTCAGAGTTTTTTTCTTTTCCTTCAACTCTCATCGACTGTCATTCACCTCGGGCCAAACGAGAGAGGCGCGAGTCGTCGACAACGTCTTCAAGAAATTTGAGCAGGTTTCAAATTCGATGAGAGCGCATGAGAGTCGCTGCGAGTGTATGAAAGTTCCAGGCCAAACGAAAGTGAGAAGTTTTTGAACATCCTCCATCCTCGTTTGGCCGAGGGCTTTTACACCTAATAGACTGCGGTCCACCGGGGGGATTAAATACGCAGCTACGGGATTGTGGGAAGACGGCACAATCCTAAGATACCTTGCGAAATCAAGCAGAGCCTTGGAAAGAGTCTGGATGTATTGGTTACAGTTCAACGTCGCTAACGACGGCATTTTGATTCCGCCTTGTGGTCACCGGACCATGGCCAAACGGAGACGCAAGTAGACGCAAGTGTGTCGGACACTTCGTGCACTTGGCGTTGACTTGCGCTCAAAACTTTGATCGAGATCAAATGTTATCACGCGTTTTAGCACCCAATGCGCGAAGTCAATCGCAAGTGTTTTTGTTTTAGTTCGAGTAACCTGGCAAGGGCGCGCGGGCAGGAGCATTCAAATGGCTTTTTGTAGGCAACTTGCGTGCATTTGCGCAAAAAGTAAACTTGCGGGTGTCAGCCACCCTAACGCGAAGTTTGTACGCAAGTTTTCATATTTTAAAACTTGCGTCTACTCTACTTGCGTCACCAGTTTTGCCAGGGCTTTAAGGAGCTTCATTTTAGTTTTGAACCTACCCATGCGAACCATCTTGCATCAAAAGCTTGTTGACTAACTCCTCTAAACTTACCCCAGCTTGCTCGCCCTCGCTCGCGCCAATAAGCAACAAAGAGCCAAGCGGGACACTAAAAGTCCATCATGATCGATTTTTGAAGGGGAAGATGTGGAAGTACTTTGCTTACTGGCCAGTTGCTCATCAAGAGTATAAAAAAAAAGTTAGCCTGTTAACATCATAAGGAATCCCCAGCTTGTACAGGTACGAGACCTTCTAAACAGACCGGTCTCCATTATACCTCTTGCTACTAAAAGAGAAAAAATAACGGGGGGCGGACGGAATTCGAAAAAAGAAACGACAGGAATGTGGAGAATGTTGCTAATGGTGAGCAACTCCAAATATAAATTTACACGCTCCGATTACCAGACAAGAGGACGGTGGCAATCGAGCCTGGCTAAGCAATCATTGACTGGAATCAAATCCTATAAATCGAATACGTTGGTACGAACTAACGAGCTGTCCATTTTAGAGGGGTGTCCGTCTTGGAGGGAGCAAAGGAAATTCTGAGGATGAGGAACATAAAACGTTTGTGTTTCTCTAATACAGTCGAAGCTCCCTCGTAAGCGGGACACAGCACTCGGGAAGCAACTGTGGACTGGCCGCCTTACGGGAATTGTACCAAATACAGAGTTTTGTATGCGCTAGACGTTTGTGTCAGGTCCTGAAATCTGGTGGTTGCCACGGCAATATCCCCACTGCTTTGACAATGTAAGTGGCTCTGGATTGGCCACACTCTCAGGCAAAGGAAATAATAACGGTAGCAAAACTAAGCCTTAGATTACCACACCCGCGCAGAGGAAAGAGGAAAGAGGTACGGCCTAGGAACAACTGGAGGCGGTCCATGGCTGCAGGAGTTGGAAGGAGTGGGCTATACCTGGGAACGAGCCAAAACAGTAAAGCAAAGTGTAACCGTGGTGCGCTGGAGGATACTGTTGATGCCCCTAATTGCCATCCCGGGTTGTCTAAAGGAATGATGACGATGACGATGCTTGATAATGTATCGGATACTGATAAGGAAGATTTGGAAGATTGCCATTACTCATAACAGCGGCGGCGGCGGGAGAAAAATACCACTGGTTAGTCCGTGAGGCTCCCTATACAAGACTGAATGACTTACCTTGTGATGTGAATTCTGATGTTTCGTTTTTCTTCTTGGCTTCTAACTTATGCATGTTTCTTCATTGACTACCTTGAATACAGTTTTCCTCTGCATAAAAAAACATCAACGTCCAATCTACAGGAATCCAACGGCGATGGGGGGGGGGGGGGGGGGGGGTGGGGGGGGGGGGGGGGGGGGGGGGGGGGGCGGGGGGGGGGGGAGACTCCCATATAAAAGTGCGGCGGTTGATCGTCGTCAAAGTTTGAAAGGAACCCTAAAAGGTACCAGCATCTACTTTGTGGGTGTGGGCTCCAAGCGACGATCGATTTGTAACGTAACCCGAGTAAAGGTAGCGACGATCACACCCTTCACTCTACATATGGAAGTCCCACCCTCCAACCCCCGGGAGATAAAGATCATACACGGCCGTATAGTATTTAAACGATCGGGAGCAAAAGATCTAGCGTAAATAGCACCAACGGGTCGGAAAGAAATCAACCTTATCCCCTTTCTCCGTTTCCTAAAAAACACGTCTTGGTAAATCCTTTTCTAGCCTATTCTTAGCCTCCAACAGTCATGTCTGACACGATATACGGTCAGAAAGAGTGCCTACACAAAAATGGGTAACAAAGCCGAGACTTTCCAAAACTCTCTTCTCAAACTTAATTTTCCTTACGCAGGCGTTATTTGAGTCGTCACTCAACGCTTTCCTTCCTCGTGACGAACCCCAATAACGCCTTGGAACGGAGACGATCTCAAAGCTTCGCCCCAGTAATTTCTATAGGTATCCTCTCTTCGTCACAACCCGTTCAAGAGGTCCACCACTCCCTTTGGACAAGGATTCTTTGAAAACGGACGGTTGACGCACATGACTTGGTAGCTACATCAGTAAGTTAGTTACATGAGTGGTTTCGCGATATCGGGGTCTATTTGTATTGTAATTTCTCTGCACACTCAAGCTTCGCCTTAAACCGGAGATTTCTTGTTGCCATCCTTTCTGACACTGTCAGTGTTTTGAAGTCTTTATAAATCTCCAGATCGCTTTTCCATACGTCATCTAACGAGGAACAATTTTGTCAAGTTCAATGATAAGACTTGTGCTAATATGGAAATCACTGCGCCTTGAATATATCTAGCAATGTACAGTACCAATCAAAAGTTCTCTCTCTTGTCTCGCGAGAACAAGGTTCTTGTGTATCAATGAGAATTCGAAGATACTAGGATTTGCGGCTCACATAGAATAATTGAAGCAGCAATGTTTTTGGAAAAGCAAAACTAGAAGCAATTACAACTTAAACAAGAGTGCAGTGCCACTCAAAAGTAAGTTAACAATCCTATCATCGTGTTTATAATGCGGTTGCAACAACTGGCAACAAAATTAAAAGCTTA
>MU828056.1:0-12649 GCA_029204205.1 Desmophyllum pertusum
CCAGCTGAGAATTTGAGAGCAAAATTCTTCACCCTTTTGATGAAACCTAAAATATTGAAGAGCATAAAGAACATCAGCTACAAACAAGACCAGGAACTAAATAGGATGTCCATAACTTAAATTACCAAGTTCAGTGGACCTGCATGTATTTCATCTCCAACATGCAGGAGCTGCCTAATGTGTTTCCAATTGCCTTTTTGTCAGATTCTTTTAAAGAAAACAGTTCTAATATCTTCCTACTTTGTTGCTATTTTGACATCTTCCTCAAACATCACTGAAAGGCCTGTAAGTTGCAATCTTTTGAAGAGAGGGTAAATGCATAGAGTCAAACCTCCCATATGCAGACATCCCCGGAAAGCAGAAAAGTGTTGGCAACTAGAGCTTATGGTTATGTGTAAATCCAGAGTTGTATGAGCTAGAGTTCAAACAGGATTTTGTCAAGGCGGGCCATAAAACAGAGCTGTCCCCTTACGAGAGTGTCTGCTCAGAGAGTTTCAACTGTACCATAATAAACTCCATTTTTAGTACTAAGTCTATGATGACTAATTTGGCTCAGGCTACTGTATACATGTAGGTTTTTCCAAGGTATATTTCAGGACAAATGCTTGCGTTGGACACATTACCAGTACTGTTTGGTTGCTTAGTTACTGCACCTTGTTGTAGAACTCAATAAGGTCTCCTCTTTCACCATCAATGTTGGGACTGTTTTCAGTACTGCTTGATCCAGAGGTGGAAGCACTGAGTTGGAGGGGGTGTGGAAGGCACAGTACTTGTGCTCCTTACTGGGCTAGCCCTTGCACTATTGGAGCCTTGAACTGGGCTGGCAGGCCCACTACTGCCAGGCTCGCTTTTAATACCTGATGACATACATTGTAAAACCACTTTAGTCTCTTGATTGCTGGTTTTATTTGATTGTTTTTTCTTCCAATATGTTGTAAAAAGGGTAAAGTCTTCTCAAGCATGTCAAACCAGCTACAGTTGATGTGCTTTCCTATCTAAACATAGTAATTTATTTAGTTCCAAGAGTGATTGGCAAACAATTTTCTCCACACAATATCAATACATGATCAATCACACAGGTCATGAGAATTTAAGAAACAATCACTATTGAGAAAATGTCTTCTTGACAGTTAAATATTTTCTCCAAACTAGTACCACAAGAAACGTATGTATACCAGTAGAGAGAATTTCTACGTTGACTATTCTAACCTTTAGATCCACCATCGCTTCCACTGCTGCCAAGAGGGAGCCGTCTCTTCCCCTGAGAAGTACACTTCTGTAAACCTTTGAGGGTTAAAGGAAATAAGAACTTAGAGTGGTGAATCTGAAGGGTGGCACTATATGTTTCGGTGTATCATTACAACAAAAGAACCTTACATGACTGACAGCTTGAGGCTGAGTGCGATAACACTTCATAATGTTCTGGAACGAGAGGTCTGCATTTGTAACCTGAAAAATAAACAAGAAATTAATACATCAGAGAGTGCTGCAAGTAAATAATGCTAACTGTTGTTTGTTGCAAAAATTACTTGTCGCTGAACATTAACATTTTAATTTGTTGGTTTCAAAAGCTGATGGATAATCAAAATTTGTCCAAGTCAACTCAACTTAGTAGAGTACAAACAAAGAAATGGACAAGTTCAATTTATTGGTTATCTGTACTTGTGGTAATAAAACTGCTTACAAGACGATTTAGTATGTAGGATACAGCACTAAAGTTATCACGACAAAATTAAATTTGCAAAATTATGAAATTTGATCAGCTATTCAGAGGAAGCATGCCAAAAAAATCTCTCTCCGTTGCAATTTGCAGCTGAGATGTGGGCACTTCAGTTTTTAATTTCTCCATACAAACCCTCATACAAACCCTTCTAATTTTGCATCAGTTCCTTCAGTTTAAAACTGGCGCAAAATTAGAAGGGTTTGTATGGGACAGTACCAAACTTTGAACCCTCTATATCTTCTGTTCTATTCGTGCTAACAAGTTGAAATTTTGTGGCTGATCATACAGCAGCAATCTTTATCTAATGATGGAATTTTGAGGCTTGAAAAAAAATTAATTTGAAAATTTGTGATTGTGACACTTTACCACTCTATTGTGGGATATTTTAACTTTTAAACTTTCAAATACGATACAATGTACCTTGCCCATGACGTAAATTGAACACATCAATATCTGATCAATGTGCCTGTCCTTCATCAACTCCGTCATGTTCATCAATGTATGTTCAAAGCATGTCCACATCCTGTAGATGAGAATGGGTTATCATTATTAGTGATCAACTTTTATTTCTCCTTAAAATATCAATACAAATTCAAGTAGATAGGTCACAAGACTAAAGCATTATTGATCACCAGTGGAAAGTTTTTTGATTGTAATCAAATTCTCCAAACTTGTATTAAAAGAAATGTATGGAGATCAGTAAGGAGAATTTGTTTGTGGACTTACTTTACACGGAGGTCCTCTTTGACATCAAGTTTTGAACACATATCTCTGAGGCGAACACTGGACAGATGATAAAGCTGTAAATCAACAGGAAAACTTTAGTTTATTAGACAAGGATAACGCTGAATGCTTTGCCAGTCGTGACATTAGAGATCAGCATCTAAATTCTCATCAAGATATCAATACAAATCCAGCTGTGCAGGTCATGAGAAAAAACGAAACTAATCACCAAGAGGAAAATTGTCTTTGGCAGCCTCCTTTCAGCATTGAATGAGCTACTTTGGACACTAACTGCCAAAATACACCTTATACATGATTGTAGTATCTGATTACAGCTTTAATTTGTAACTTTACATGTATGTCCAAATAATAGCACACCAACAAAGTCTGTTTAATGTGTTTGAGACTTAAAAGGAAGATTGACTGCAAACCATTATGCTTTTGCTTTGTGGAATGTTCCTTTTCAATCTTCCACGTATCCAGTGGCACAGATAAGACAGAAACATTTATTATTTTTTCTATTCCTGGCTGTCTAATCAGCTTGCTTGTCCCATTCTTATTACAGTATTAATTTTTGAAACAATTTTAAGATCTTGTTTATAGTAATTTAAAAATACATGTGAGCATTCATTTTCATTGTTCCAGTATTACCTTTCTGAAAACAATGCCAAAGAGCCAGTTTTCTTTGGTTTACTCGGAGTCGCACTCTTAGTCTTGGGTGTGGTTGGTGCTGATGATGGCCTCACAGGACTTGATGTTGGTGATGCCATGGAGTTACTGGGAGCCAGTACACTACCAGCCCGCGGCGATGTCACTTGCACAGTAGTTGAGGTGCTCGGCAACACCACAGCTTGAGCAACGCCATTCACAATATAACCACCACCACTGCCTGGCGCTGGTGTAATAATCACTGAAACCAGATAAAAATGTTGGTTCTCCTTACTGGTCTTCAAACAAATTATTTTACAGACAAACTGCTGTTGCCACTGTATCCAAGCTCAAAATATAAATTCTCCTTCCACACTGCTATGCATTTCTTTTACTGAGAATTTAAGACGAAATCCATTAGAAAATCGAGTAATATTTATGGCCAGTGGACAAAAATCCTGTACTATATGACGCCATAAGCTTTCACGCTTAAACTAGACATTCATGAGCCATTACCTTAAATGTATTTGGTGAATATCGTTCTTAATAATATCCCCTAGTTCTTGTTTCCCCAACAAATGAAAGAATTTCTCTTGCTTTTCAATAATCTATGAATACAGTTTTCTATGAAAATGACCTAAGGCTGGATCGAACAAGAGACAGATTTTAGAAGAGTTTAAGAGAGTTCAAACTCCCGCTCTCATTTGATTGGCAACTCAAAGTGCTCTCATATACTTTTGTGCAATCTCGTCCAAATTGAACTCACTCAAATTGTTCACAAGAGTCAACAAAACAAGACATTTGGTGCGTTTGACAAGCAGATTATTATGTCAACTGTTTTGAACTCTCAGCTTGTTTTACTGTGTGCTGATGAGAAAGTGATTCAAACACTCTTGTCATTGACTCTTGTTCTTGCTTGATCAAGCTTTTTTACTATGGGCTGCCAAAAA
Source organism: Desmophyllum pertusum (assembly GCA_029204205.1). NCBI lineage: Eukaryota > Metazoa > Cnidaria > Anthozoa > Scleractinia > Caryophylliidae > Desmophyllum > Desmophyllum pertusum. The sequence goes on from MU828056.1 coordinate 4,045, forward strand.
TACTTTTTTGCTTTATATCTACTATACTTGCTTACAAGTAGGAGTATTCCTTGCAGCAGCCTGTCTTGTCGTTGCCGACAGAGTCACAGTTCTTGTCGTAGCCGACAGAGTCACAGGCTGTGCATTCTGGGCAGGAGGAGAGCTAACAAAGTTCATCATGAGGTTACGCCGTGCACCAACTGCTTGGAGTGACTGGTGAACTAAAACACATCATGGGCTGTTGGAGAGCTGGGTAACTGCAGGACTGAAATTAAACAAAATCACAGAAAAGATGAAATCCTAGACTGTTCACAGCCTCTCTATTTTCTTGACGCTAACAAAGAGCGCGAAGCGCAAACGAGCGGAGCGCGCTGAATAACGTGACTGTGTATTTTATGGCATTTCATGAATCATGTATTTTCATAGGATATCTGTTCACAGCTAAATTTGAGCTCTTTTCACGGGTCACAAGCTTTTGTTTGCTCAAATCACGAGTCATGTATAACCTCTTTACCACCTGTTAACACTAGCGCCCACAAGTTTACAACATTAACTCTCACCTCTTCTAGCAGCGCCTTCCTCGCCACAGATTCTCTGAACACGAGGGTGGATAATAGGCGAGGCCAGTAAGTTTTGTGTGCTGTGCGTAGCTTCTGTTTGGTAAGGAATGGACACATCTTCACATGACGGAACAGAGCCAGCTTGTTGGATGGACGACCAGAGAGGAGAATCATGGCTCCATGCAAGACATTCCAGAATCTGCTCCTCGATCTAGTTCAAAAGATACACCAACTTTTTAGTATCATTTATCTTGTGTTTAACTTATTCTTGAATACCACTGTAAAGCCCTGGCCAAATCGAGTCTCAAGTAGTAGTAAGTTTTGAAATAATTTTATGAACTTGCATTGGGTGGCCAAACAGTGAAAAAACGTGTCTGCTTGTGTACAATTTGATCTTGTTCAAAGTGAATGCAAGTTGTTGCAAGTAGGACACAAGTTGAAAACTTGCATTTATTTGCAACTCTGTTTGGCCAGAGCTTAAAGGAGCTACATCACGGACAGCGCATCTTGAAAAAATTGGCCAATTTTTTCAAATTCGCGGCTCGCAATGTCTTAATCTTCTCCATCCTCAACCATCCTTGTTCCTGTTTGGTTTATTATCACCTCTTTGGTGATTTTCTGCATTAGTAAACTGCTATTTTGAGCCTTTCTTCAATTTGAAGGTGATTTTTCACTTCGCAAAAATGACTTACAATATTGTGACATTCATGTAGCTCCTTTAATGATACACGTGTAAGTGTCAGTTCATAGAAGAAATCAACCATGAAACTTACATGATTGAGATGTTTGACGACATCTCTGGACAGTCCATCCTCGGCTTTAACGAAACACTTCAATAACCTTGTAGAAGTAGTACGGACTGATGTCGAAGATTTCTATCACCCATGGAAAAGTCCTAATAATGTAATAGAAAGGAACAGTAAGGTGTTGAATTTGTTGCAATTACTGTAGTATATTGGACAGCGGTTGTACGCATTACACATGTACATCCGGGGACTCAGGGAGTGTGTGTGAGAGCGGGAAAGCGAACTACTTTGTGTACTGGTTGTGTTCGGAATTAAAGGATATGTTTTAAGCCTTGTGGCATCTTAATTAGTGGCTTCTTCAACACTACAAAATGGCAACGAGGATGTCGAATTCAGTCTTCATCAGCCCTGGTGACATTTTAAATGAACTCTGAATTATCCAGTATAGGTAAAGGTAGTCTAAGCACTCTGAATAAATTAAATGTTTATCTAAATTTACTCTGAATAACATCAAGGATTAACAAGAGACCCACCTCTGAGAGTTGTAAGAAAAGATAATGATTTCCAGACAACAGGCCATCAAGGAAGAATGAAAGATGTCTTGCTCCAACAAACTCTGCAAAAGGAAGCAATGTGGTTGTTTAAAATATTCATCTCAGCAGTGAGCTCAATATCCAATTTACCCAGTGGATGATGACAAACATTTAAATTTGGAGTCCTATCCCAGATGCCAATAGCCTTTTTCGTGGATACATGTAGCTTTTCATAATATATTCGCAGTGATGCAGTTGCAGTTGAACATGGAAGCAAGGCAATTTTGCATACAAGCTGCAAAACATCTTGATTTTCTTGAGCAAAACAGTTCTTGTAGAAGAACTTTTTTTTACTTTGAGAAATATTGCAAAGTGATTCTTTGCTGCAACCTCAGAATTTCCAATGACCTTCCTTGGGGTGGGTATGGATATTTTCTGGAACCGCGCATTAAAACAGGTCTGCATTTGCAACAGAGATATGATTTTACTATTTTTCTGCAAACTCAAGCTATTGGTCTCCATTTTAAAACTGTTTCATGTTTGAATAGTTTATAGAGCTCAAGAAAATCAAGATGTTTTGCAGCTTGTGCCCAGAATTGCCTTGCTTTAGGTTCAACTGTGTTGTTAGCAGAGTTCTCCGGAAGCCCCGGCGACGGCGAAAATCGCCGTCTAGTCATCCTCGGCACGCCGGCTACTTAACTCATCTGTTTGCATTTTAGTACAAATCATTGTTTAGACTTATTACATGTAGCTGTTCGTTGTGCTGTTAGTCTTCAATCGTACAAGTTTACAACTAACTTGCTTTTTTGCATTATCTTTCTTCCTAACATATTTTTATTTACTTCCCTGGGCCGTAATTAAGACAGTTCAACAAAAAAAACTCTTGGATGTTAACAAGAACAACGGCACAAAACGTCCATCGAACGCAACCTGAACAATTTCAATTGGGCTCATGATGGTCAGTGGTATTACCTTCATATAATGGCACGATGTGTCCACCATTAAAAACGCTTGATTTAAACCTGATTTTAACCTGGGTTCATTTGAGTTTACTTGGTCAATGTAAAGTGTAAGTTAAGTCAAGTGAACACTGATGATATGGATAACAGCAAATGTAAAAACAAAAAAGGAATGGAATAATAAAAGTGTTTTCTGTTCACTATTATCTACATACACATGTTTAGCAAAACCATCTACAGGATCCACAAAAATGCACTTTACAGAGCCTGAAATCTCAAAATTTTCTCATACCAACCCTGAACATGGCTACGTCATGTGAAAGTCACTTTGCGCCTTTTTGAGAAACTACTGCCGTCTACTTCAAACAGTTCTCCTTCTACTTCAAATTTTCGGGAGAACCCTGTTGTTAGTGATCAACATGATTCAAATTTCTCCTTGCAATGCCAACGCACTGTTAAGCAGACAGGTAATGAGAATAAAGAAAATAGTCAAACATGGGAAGTTGTCTTGATGCACTGACAAATTCTCAGAACCAACATTAAAGGAAATCTATGGCAATAGGTAAGGAGAATTTACATTTTGAGCAGTGAGAACAAGAGGAGGTGAAAGCTGCTACTTTCCAGGAAGATTTGTATTAACTTACAGTTAAATCAAGGTGTCCTTGCAGCCTCTTCTGCTCTAGTAAAGTGATACTTTCCAGAACCTGTACATAAAACCATGTTAGACATGTTAGGCTACATCTTAGATTACTAATACAGGAGCAATTTAAAACTACATGTACACTGTATGTGCTCCTACTTGATACTTGCGGCCTTTTCCCCGGTCATGTGAAAACTTAATCGAGCAATAAGCTCTTTGTTATCTCGACTCGAAACTCGAAGCACTCAACTCGAAACTCGATCCTCAAAGTTTCGAGTTTTCGAGTTTTGAGGATCGAGTTTCGAGTGACTGTCAACTTACATTTGACCGATACTGTACATCTCTAAAACTCTAGACATAAGGCTCTCACACACAGAAATAGAAATGCTACATAAATATTACACAGCTAAAGTCTGGGGAAATCTTTTTAAAAAGTCCTGAGACCATGCAGAGATGAACTCAATAAGTTTAACATACCTTGTAATACAAAATCTCTGCAAGTTTTAGCCTCTTTGTGGCAAAACTCTCTTGTTGAGCAGGGAGATTTGGGTCTGTCAGGAGATGGCTGCAAGGAGAAGATAGTTGTAATGAGTGAGCAGGAAATCTTGTAGAAGCAACACAACTGCATGTATCAACAGGATGTCACCAAAGAACGATATTGTAACAAGTTATGGCAATCAGACATGGTTAGAATTCATTTTTTATCATATTTACCTGGACATATTCCCTAAGGAAAGTCTCACCAAGTGTTCCAACTCGACTTTCAATAGCTTCCTGAGGATTCCTACTGCACTCGCTGCAAATTATATACATGTAAGACATAACAATAAATTTAAGCCATTCTTTGGGTGACACTATGGCCTAATGATTAGCGCATTGGACTCTGGGTTGAGGACTGGTCAGGCTCATTGTCTTTGTGTTGTGTTTTGGGGCAAGACATGTTACTCTTACAGTGCCTCCCTCTACCCATGGCCAAGAGTACATATATAAAGGGGTACTGACGAACTGTTAGCCAAGGGAAACCTGACAAAAATGCAGGGTGGACTAGCATTACATCCAGGGGGAGTAACGATATTCTGGATGTGATGCTAGTCCACCTGAGCATTTTGTCAGAATAATGGCCCAAGTGAAGACTTTTTTTTACCGGCTTAGGTTATCTGCAGTATGACTTTTGTACAGTATGTCCCACTGGGGATGAATAGGACTAAGACCAAGTTGGTGACCTGACTGTTAACAGTTTGGTTAACAGCCTGACTGTTATTAAATGGGAGGAGAGAAAGAGATAATTGGCTGATGCGAAAATAATTTCCTGACCCTAAGTTGCATACTTACGAGAATATTTCAGAAGCCGATCACTTGGTCCCGCCTTCAATCCTGACAGAAGAGCTTGCAGCCTACTGACTGACTGGGTTGCTGTGGATACAGGCGTTATCCTGCAAAAGAGAAGTCAAGAATGCAATCAGACCAGGATACCACATTTTCAGACAGAAAGGATATATTACAGTATTCAACTTAATAACTTCTTTGACAAATATTTTGAGAAAAAAAGTACTTATCCCCTAACTGTTAACATAAATGGACCACTTTAGTCAGCCATCATAAAAGAAAAATAAGTTGTCATATTAAGTTTGTTATAATGAACGTTAGTCATTCTCCAAAGCATCTTACTTAGGATCTTTCTCCTTCAAATATCGTCTTCCAGTCAAAGGAGTTGAAGGTGCAAGACTTCTAGTCTGTGAACAAAATAAATAAATAAAAATATGAGTTAAGCACACTTCCTTACACTAAAAGGAATCATACAAGTCATGTATATTTTGATCTACATAGACACAGTTTTGAGAACTATGTGGCATCCCCCATCCAAAATCAAGGGTAGTAGTCCTTACCCCCCCCCCCCCCCCCCAACCACAATCCCACCAAGGAATTTGGATCAATCAATGTGACACGATTATTTGAGGGGGTGGGTTAAATCAAAGAAAAAAGAAACTGACTTCATCATAGAAATTGCAGACTTTGGCAGGAACTTACCCTTGTGAAGTGCTCCTGTAAATTTCTTCTTAGTCCCATCCTAAAGATAAAAAATATGTGGATTAAGGGGGTCCTCCTTAACTACCAGATTCAGACTAATTGTGAAGGACATTATTTTGTTGCTCGAACGTTTAGCGTGTTGCGACGTGCTAACATGGCAAGAGATATAGTATGAACGCCTAGTGTTTAAAAAATACACATTGCGCGTGCGTAACTAGTGCCAGTCCCAAACCGCGCGCGAGAATTAGAAATCCTAAAACTCGAAGGAAAAGTGATAAAGTTTCAATTTCTTTTGAGAATCAGAGGCAACCTATCCTCCTTTATAAACGTACGTATGGGATTACTGTTTACGCTTAAAACAGCAAATCTATTAAAGAAAACGTACAATTTTGCGTCTTTATGACGTCATAACTTTGGTATTAATGTGAATTTCAACAAATGCATACGTCGCTTTATGCATTGTAATGTTCTTTAATCATTGGCATTGTTTCTAATGTCAAATAATGTAAGTTGTTTGAGTTTTAGGGGTTTTTCTGTCCTGGTCTCGTGACTTGCCAAATATGGTCGTGACTTAAAACATCTTGAAGGACTTTCAATTGAACAAACATGGCCAAACAGCTTATATGTAAAAGTCGGAGATCCAAAGATATGATAGTTTGAAGTCTTCCTAAGAATAGAATGGTAGTTAAGAAGGTCCCCCTTAAATTGTGTTTTTTTGTTTGCAATTTTATAAACCGGTTTGCATGATTTTATTTTCCTTTGTTTCAAAGGGAACTAAAAATAAAACTGGTTTAAACCAAAATCAAAATTATTTAATAATTTAAACTAATTTACTGATGTTTTGTAAACCGTTGTAATAAATAAAGGCCGTGTTCTATTGGGATCAACCGTTTCAACCGGTTAGGTTGAAACGGTTGAGCTTTCCCAATAGAACACTTTTCCAACCGTTTTTGGTTGAAACGGTTGCAGCCGCTTCAACCTAGTTTGATGCCGGTTGCTAAAGTTGATCAACCAAACCAACCGAAAACAGTTTCTATTCCAACGTACCGTAATAAAGTAAGGTGTTCTTGAATACAATAATTTATTATTACAATAATTTCTGCTTACCTCTGTTGCTCATCCACTTCTGCAAAAGTGAAAGACTTGGCCGGTGTGCCTATTTCAACATGGGCTTCGTCATCCAAGAAAATCCTCTCATCAAAAATCTCCAACTGATAACACATACTCCTCATACTCTTATTGACAGATTTACTGATGGAGGAAAACAAGCAACCATTAAAAAGTAAACAAAAAAAAGTTCAGCCATTACAGTGAACCTCACTATCTCGAACATCCCGCTATCTCAACTCAAACCCATATGCCATATTGCACGCAATTTATGCGCGTGTTACCTGCGAGTAATAGAAAAATACACGCTGATACACACAAATGCATGTAAAAAAAATACACGCAATTTCTCAGAAAGTGCGTGTAAATTCGGTCTAACTCATTACATGTAAGTGCGTGTATTTTTAATCGGGAGACAAAACAAGTACCACAGCGCACGTTGTTGACAGGAAACTCCGAAGCAATTCGATCTCTTGTCTTGTGAACGGAAATTTAAATACTCGTGCGTATTTTGCGTGTAACGCGTGGGTAAAACAGCCATATTGCATACATTTTACGTGTGTGTAAGTGCTGCTATTCCTTTGGCCGGTACTGTAGTTATCAAATGAATCATACAAGTGAACTGTGGGTGAAAAAATTATGAGAAAGAGATCTTTACAACTGGGGAGGTGGCAGTTTGGATTGGCTGGAATGATTAGTAATAATTAAATCCTAGCAGAGATCATCAAGCCTTACCAGTTTTGTTCAAAACTTCCTTGATCCAGAATTCCCGTCAAGTTTCTTCATTCCCTTTTAACGTCTGTTGAAACAATATTATTGAGAAAAAAATATACCATCATTTCTTTCCAATATGAATATTGTTATTAATAATTGTATTGTAAAGCTTTCTAAACAACCATAAAATAAACCTTGGTTTATGCAAAGAAGTCCCACAAGCTGACACAAGCAAGTCCAGGTCTATCTCTAACAATACTATAATGTACCACTTTAGGGAGAGGGGAAGGGAGACAACTTCTCGGTTGGAAAAACCTTGTAGTTTCAGATTGTGCAGTTCCAGAAAATATCCATACCCACCCCAGGGAGGCCATTGGAAATTCGAGGGGGAGGGGGATGTAAAAAGCCAAAATTTTTAAAGGAAAGTATTAGCTAACTGGAATTTCCGGAAGGGTGGGGGGTTCAAACAAAAAAAACATTCCATGGATATTTTCTGGAACCACACATTTTTATCACATTCAAGTGAGAAGTGAGTACACCAAAAGTGTGACATTGACTTTTGCCATCAGGATATGTCATGCTACTAATATATTAGCAACATTCCAGCAGCCATATAGAAGCAGTATGTACACTGTAACTAGGAAGAATAGGGGATTATTCTATATGTACATGTAGAATCAATGGTAGCCCCAAGATGGGGTAGCAAGGGGTGGGGCACCAGTGAGATAGGGGACTAAAAGCAGCCGTCCATTCTTGGTATGTATTGCATATAACACACAAAGCAAATTGTCACATCATACCTTCTTCTCAAATAGTTGCTTTATGAAGGGCTTCCAGTGATGTTCTTTGATTCCTTTAGCCTCCAGGACTATTCTTGATGCCTGTTGCACAGCCGTTCAACAATACATGGTACATCAGCTGGTAGCTTGAAATCTCTGTTGCCAAAATCTTGAGGGAGTCCTGCGTAAAGGAAAAGAAATTCATGAATATTGTGAACTCTCTTTGAAAGGATAAAAATACAGGTAGGTCGAACCTCATTCCCAGGGTCTACTCCGCTTTCAAGATGGCGGCTGGCGCAGAGAAGACCCTGGGACACGCTGCGAATAATTCGAAATACGCCACGATTCGTGGAGTATTTCGTGGAGTATTTTGTCACGTGACACGCGATAGAAACTCGTCTTCGCTACACTTGACCAGGGGTTCTAGGATCAAATATGATATTGATCCTAGAACCGTGGTTAAGTGTAGAGAAAACGAGTTTCGATCGCTTGTCACGTGACAGAATACTCCACGATTCATGGAGCATTTCACCAGCGTTTTAGGTCCCAGGGTCTTCTCT
>MU828057.1:0-12607 GCA_029204205.1 Desmophyllum pertusum
AAATGTGCTTCAAACGGTGCATTTCAATACAACAGGCAACAGGCGCCATACAAACGTTTATAAATTTCAGTTGAACGTTTTTCAACAGGAAATATCTCGTTCAATATTTAACGTATTCCCCTCATATTCGCTACAATTAACTATATGGCACCAAACTGCTATCAATTTATTCGTATCTATAAGTTTGCCAGATTAAAATAAATGTTAATTTACGATAAAATTATGCTAACGAGATTTCGCCCCTATGAAGGAAATAAAACGGGCGAGGATATTTTTTGCTGATAAATTAAAGGACTCAAATTTAATTGTTACAGTATATCAAACGTTCCCTCGCGCCGGAGACGGTAAAGACGGCCCACGGTTCTAACAACTCGTTCGTTTTTTGCTTTCTCGTCCTTTCTGTTAGTTCTCGGAGGCGTTGGATCTTTGCATGGGCCATAGCGTGACAATCACGGAGGAATTGGCGGAGAAGATGACCCTTCCTAAGGGCTCCGACCCAGAAGTCCGAAACAAACTCCTGGAGAGGATCGCTGACTGTTGCATGCAGCAGAGATCGTATCACTTGTCTAGCCAGAAATACACGCAAGCAGGCAACAAAATCAAGGTGGGTAACAAGCTCGGAGTAAAAGGGTGGGGTGGGGGAGGGATGGGGGAAGGGGCGGTCTAAAAAGGTGGAGGCTCCGGATTGAAAAATTACCAGAATGAAATTGTTTTTCGGCCATACCTTTTCGGTGGGGGAGGTGGGGTGCGGGGGGGGGGGGGGGGGAGGGGGGCACACCCGGGGCCCTTCCCCGGACTGGGGTGAACTCAAAGGAGGGGGTTTATCCCTGCGCATATTCTGACACAGGGGTATCAATTCGATCATTCCACCGTCTAATTCAATTGAATGCAAGCGAATTGTGGGATCAAAAGGGTAAAATGATCGATTTCCTATCATCCTACGGTACTCAACTTATAGTAGCAAGAAAAAATATGCTCGCGTTTACAATTTGCTAGCAACTGCTTGCTCTAAAACAGGGCTAGAAAAATACAATGAAAAAATACAATGACAATCAAACGTAAAGTAATTGAACATCAAGAGTCGATTCCTTTTTCCTTGCAACGTTTCATTTCTCCTTATAAGTATCAACACATTGACAAGCAGACATGTTACGAGAATAAAGAAATTAAGACGATTTCCGCTGGACGTTCGAGCAAAAAGAGCAAAATTAAGATACCAAAAAAATGCTCATAGCACGGTAACATTTTGAATACAGTTAAGAAGAAATTATCGATAAATTAGCTCCCAAGCTGACCCCGCGAGAGAAGTCATTACATATTTTAATTAAAAAGACGCTTCATGTCAGTTCAAAACAAAATGGCGTGCGTTTTTATCATTTTTTAACGAGGTTCACAACATTAATTTTCTCGAGAATACTTGAGAATTTAATTGCGGGGTCACTTGGAGAAGTGAATTAAAGTGATATGTTTCAAATAGTATTCAAAATGTTACCGTGCTATGAGTAGTTTTTTAGTAATTAATTTTTGCACTTATTGCTCGAACGTTGAGCGGAATCCGTCTTAATCAGCTAAGGAATATCGTCTGTATGTACCACTAAACTCAGAACTATGATGGTAATCAGTAAAGTAATCTTGAAGCTTGTATCCTCTTTACAGGAAGGCATGAAATCTCTCCTGAAATCTGGTGACACGGAGAAAATTATCTTCTTCCGCTAGTGTCTCCAGACAGAAGGAGATACTACGTGATGGCGGGCAACTATCTTCAGTCGCTTGATTGGCGTAAAGATCCTGAGATCATGAAAAACATCATCGCTTTCCTACACCAAGGGTCGAGCTCTGGACTCGCTGGCTACCTTTTACGATGCTTGTGCACAGGTATGTTGGTGTACTGATTGTCAAGGTGAATTTGCGACTTGAAATTAGTCCACTATAAAAAAGGGGAAAAAAAAAACAAAAACATTATGACCCTCGCTGGTTACATGGTTTTCCCGCATTTTGTAGCTTGTATGGTTTCCCGCGCTTGCCATACAGTAAACACACCGCGTATAAGAACCTAGATTTTTCCAAGTTAGCCTCAATAGGTTCTTATATAAATGGTGCTTACTGAAAAATTAGGCTCAAAGGTTTCTTAAATAGGTTCTTGTTTCTACTTTTAATGTATATAAAGCTTATACATGCAATTTTTGCTAATTAATACCCATGATGGTGACTACACTTGTATCCTTGTTTGATAATATTTTACATTTGCAGATACAGTATATAAAGTTATAGGGTGCTGGCACATTTGTCGATATTGTTGAGCTCATCTTTTTTATTTTACCTGTGTTTCTTTTTAAGTCTTCATCCGCATGGAAAATTAAGAACCTACTTTAAAATCTTAGCCTAAAACAGGTTCTTATGTAAAGGGGTCTAAATGGGAAATTTTAGCCTAACAGGTTTCTTAAAATCTAGGTTCTTATACGCGGGTGTTTACTGTATGTTACATATCATGTTATTCGCGCTTTGGCACGGTGCTTGGCACTGGTTGCATGTTTTTTCCCGCGTTTCCACAGGTTACATGTTTTCCCGCGCTTGCCGCGGATGACATGTTTTCCCGCGCTTTCCTTCCGCGCTTTCCACTGGTTACTTATTTTTCTGCGTTTGCACAGGTCACATGTTTTCGCTCCGAGTTCTGATTGGTTTACTTTTTCCCGTTGTTGTGATTGGCCCTGTAATTACTTTGACTTTAGCTTTGCGACAGTCATAGAAATCCAAACTATTCTTACGTTTGCTTCTATTATTTTCTTTTAGGTGGAAATTGACGAGTATCAAAACTACGACAAAGCTCTCGGGGCGCTGACAGAGGCGTACAAATGTATGGCGAAAGCCAAGACGAAAAACCCCACAGACCAAGAAGAGAAGGTGGCTTACCTTAAACAGAGAATCGGATTCCTGAAGAAATTTGTTCAGGCGAGAAGGTAAGGACGAATTTCACTATAAGTTGATAACTCAGCACTCACTTCCGTCTAACAACCAATCTCCTAAATCGATATGTCAGTCAACTCTCTCTAAGACGGACACCATCGGGACCGGCACCAACTTTCCGTCTTAGAGAGGTGTCCGGCTTATAGAGAGTTTAGATGCAGTAAAATGACTGAAAAACGGCGCACAGGGAACAACAGTCTGTCTTACAGAGGTGTCCGTCTTATAGAGGTGTCCGTTAAGAGAGAGTTGACTGTATATAAATTTTTAGGCCCCGTTTACACGAACACGGTTTAATTTGTAACCGTATCGTTTTGTATACGGTTACGCCTTCCGTTTACACGGAGACGATGTGTAACCGTGTACTTTTGAAAACGCTTGTACAAAGTGGAGCGTTTCATTCATTCCGTTTGCGGGAAAAATGAAACGTGAAGCTTAATCTCTCCAATTTTACAGAGACGGAATAACGACTGGAAAAGCTGACTGAACATGCGCCATTTTGAAATTTATCGTTGAACGATTGTTATGTGCCTTGTTTGTTTGTAGAACATACGAGGAGGACCCAGACGAGGCGGTCAAACAGTGTCATATTCTCCTTGAGGAGCCGGATCTTGAGACAGCTGTACGTGTTGGGGACGTGTATGGAATCATTGTAGAACACTACGCAAGACAGCAAAACTACACTAAAGTAAGTGCTAAGTAAGGGGAGGACAGCGCCGGGCGGGAACCCGGGATTAAAGTCTACGGGACTACACTAAAGTAAGTACTAAGTAAGGGAGACAGCGCCGGGCGGGAACCCGGGATCAAAGGCGGCAAAAAGTCGACGGGAAAGCGGGAAAAGAGAGGAGAGCGGGAGAAATAGGAAAAATGTCGCAACATTACGTAATAATTAGTAATAGAAAAAGCCCAAAGAGGCGGGAATCACTGAGGAAGGGGCGGGAACTGGGAGACCCCCCCCCCCCCCCCCCCGTTGCACACAAGTAATAAACGAAAGAAAATGTGACCTCTGGCTGGTGTTAAAATCAAAGGTGTTTACCGTAAAAGCTCTTTTTAGTCCTCCTCTCTAATAAGCCACCCTTTGGAAGTCATATTTTGTAATAAGCCCCCCGCTCTATTAATCCCCTCCCCCCCCCCCCCCCCCTTTCCGTCAGGCTGATGTAAATGACTTTTCAGCAATAATTTCTGGCGTTTATGTCACTTTGTAGTGAATCGTGGTCTTTAATGCGCAGAACTATCATTGAGTTAGGGTATAAATGGCATTGCATTTGTAAGGCGGTCATACATAACCCATTTCTTGTTCTGTTTTAGTTAGTGGTGTAATAGTCAAGTTTGAAAAATTAATGTGAATTTTCTCGAAAATTTATGATTTGAAATAAGTCCCCCATCTCTATTAAGCCCCCCTCTCTAATAAGCCCCCCCTTCTCGAGGCCTGAAATTAAATAAGCGGCCCCTGGGGCTTAATAGAGCTTTTACGGTAACTGAGATTATTGTGTCATATACACTGAGGGACAAGAATTCTTCGCTACTTTCGATTCACTGTCATAAGTCTCACTACAATCCACTGCTTGTTCCCTCTCCGTAGGCTTTCTCTGTGATGGAGGAAATGAGGCGGCGAGTGCCCAATGTCAACATGGCCTACTACGTGAACATGAAGACGATAGAGGCGACCCACAAGGCAGTGGGAGCTCCCCTGATGAGGGGACATGGGCGCCGAGAAGGGAAACATCCCGCGGGGAACTGGACGAAGATGAAGGAGAAGAGGTTGAGGAGGAGGTGGAAGAGGATCTGATGAATGGACACGATGATTACTAGGTACCAGGGAATGACGAGAGGAGTAGAGCGAGACTGGAATCTACTGAAAAAAACGGCGCTTTGCAATCGGCGACATTTGCAGTAGTTTACATGAAGTAGCCAATTAAGACAATACAAAGATGTTGATGGTGTTAATATAAGAGATATAAGCTCGCGTGTTGTCTAGAAAACTGAGGTGGTATTTACAAAGCATCGTGAGTAGCTGCTCCACGCTTTCAAGTATTCCAGTGTAGACAGACCGACCAGGTTTTGCAGTTTACGTTGGCATGGATTTGTAACACAGTTGAGGTCATGGTGGAAAGTTATGAGGGGTGACTGTGTGGTGATTCGTGCGTGATGTATTTTTCGTAGAGTGACGCGGAATCAAAGGCAGAGAAAAACAAAATCAAGTCGATTGCGACTTGTTGTTCTTGAGTGTAACTTTGAACTCAGAAGGACTTCCCGTCTTAGAAGTTCTCATGCAGAGATTATCCCGTCTGGAATAACAAAAGACTCCGAGGACACTTCAACTACACGTCGTAAAAGATGTCAGATTACGGCAAGAAAATAAAACTACATACTTTAGAATTGTACAAAAAAAATTGTACAAATTTGCATACTTTAGAGTTCATTTCATCGTTTCATAGGTACCGAAATCCCCCGGCCCTCGAGAATTGTCTGAGCCCGCGATTTTCGGTGGGGCTGTTGCTAAGTAACATGACGTCACCTATATTCGTCTTAACGTACTTTGTTCTGATTGGACAAGAAGAATCGGAAACTTTTCGGGTACACTCGTCTTCCTCTACGAACACTTGTTTTTCTCGACTGTTTCGTTGATTTTTCAATTCCTACAGTTGGGTTTCGCACCATTAGAAATAGAGAGTTTATGCGCCTTGTTCACTTTTCTTCGACTTGGAGCAGTTTTCAATTAAGTGTCGTAATACTAAAACCAAAGGAATTACAATGGCCAATCACAAGACAGGTGAACAACACAACGAACCAATGAAAATACACGTAACCGGCACCAAGCGCGGGAAAACGCGTGCGACCAAAGTCGTGATTGGTTTTGGTTTTGCATCTGATTGGTTGAATAGGTGGCGCTTTTTGTTAAACCAATCACCAGGGCGAAGTAAAGCAAAACCAAGGAAGGGAGGTCCTGGTCCACTGAACCTTCCCTTTGTAGTTTGCGTATGTGTAAAATCGTCGTACGACTACTTATTAACAGACCACCATTGTAAAATTATAATTTAAAGAGTTTATAAAGGATAGGACAAGAGTCTTTACTGATAAAAGGTGGTCCACCAGAGTAATCTCGTACACCCAAAAGATGCGTCTATAACTGTTGGTGTTTGGCACAGTATCTTGACTGTCTTCCAACTAGTACTATTGGAAATGTTTGTATGTTGACATTGGCGCTCGTAAGGTTCATAAACATTGTTTTGAAATTGGTAGTATGTTTTGACCCACGTACGGTGTAAATTAAAGACTGCGCCACTTTTAAAGTATGTAATGCATTGTTAAATACCGATGAATATAGCCAACCATAAAGTTATTTACAAGCGTTTCGGATTGATTGTATTTATTCCTCGATATCACGAAACGTTTGTTCGTGTAAATATGATTAATAAAAGTAAAATAAACAAAAATGTTAATACTTTCAATTTTTGACTTGTCTGGTGGTTTTTTGGAAAGCGATAAAAAAAGCTGTTGAACTGTCGCATTTTTCCTTGCGTTTCTTCTGGAAATCGTTTAGCTTAGGTGGTTTTTTTTTCAAGCGCGATGGCAAAACTAAATAGCGGCGATGCCGGGAAAACGAGTTATATATTTTTGCCTTCGAGAGGGAACAACCCTGCCAACTACAGCAGCGCCTACTATTTAGCCCAACTGGAGGACGAAACGACAAGTGAAAATTTTTGTGTTTCAAGTCCCAATGAATTGTGGTTCCGTTTCGGCCTAATTCACCTTTAAAATACAGGCCCAAGCTCCGTAAGCGGACGCCCTCGGGAAGAAGAAAAAGTGTCCCGCAACTGGAGCTGGCAGCTTACGCGGAATGTGTAATACGAGTTTTGTATGAGCTAGAGTTTCAAACGGGGGTTTGTCAAGGCAGGTGCCATAAGCAAGACTTGTTACCCTTAACGTAGTTGTCCGCTCAGAGGCCTTCGACCCTGTATATTTTAATGAAATGGAGGAATGGCTTGCCCTTGTCCACAACCGCCGTTGCATTTCGTCGTTATAAGAGCGGGAAAAGAAGGCGCGCGGGGCGTGATGGGTTAGTCCGGCGAAAATCGGATGGACTTTCTCCCAAATGCATCAGATCCCCAAAAACTCCAAACGCGCACCGCGCCGCGCACAAGGAGCGACGCCTAAGGACGAAGCGGGCTGAATGTGTGGGAACAGTATTTTTCATATCATCCGAGAATTGTCTGAGCCCGCGGTTTTTGCCACCGTAGTTTGCTAAGCATACTGACGTATTCCTCATTGCGCCATGATGACGTGGCAATTTTCCGGCCCCCCGGGGGTACTCGTTTTTGATTGGATGATAAGCAATCGGGAAACGTTTTGGAGATTGGCTTCAACGGAAGATTTCCCAAAAATTCAGAAAAATGAGAAACTACTACATTGATTGTTCACAGGGTTGTATCTTTTTATTTCTCAAGCAGCTTTTTGTCCCGACTGCACAATTAGTAACAGTCCAGTAGAATTCTCCGTCATGATGTTCCCCCTGTTCAGCAGCATAAAAGAATGTCCTCTATAAGAGAAACCGGATTCCGAACCCTGAGCGTGCTAAGATCGGCTCGCTTCACAATGACTCAGCTAGAGCTGCAAGTATCAGTCACATTGTAACACTTTCCTTAAAACTTCTCTGGCAAACCAAAACTGTTCCCGAGAGTTTCTGGAAATCCCTGGATGTCTTGACATCACTGGTCGATGGTTAGAGCGGCCATTTCGAGGGGATTCGCAACGTGTTTTTTGATGTAAACTTGCTAGTACTTACTTCAAGAGCTTTTCCGTCGCACACGCATGATGTGATCAGCAAATCGTTTTCTTTTAGCGGGCTTCGCCTCCAGAACCCTCACACATATCAACGCTCACGCACCCATGTCAAAAGAGAGGGAACGTGAAAGCACTTCTCGCTTCTCGTTCTCTTCTCGACATCCTACCTGTACCCGTGCAACTTTCCTTCCTTCCGCCATTACAAGTTTCCTCAGTTAAGGACCTTTTGTCTTGTCTGTGCGAAGCGCTTTCCTTGTTGGTTTTTTAAAAACCGCGTAAAACAATGGTGCGTATAAACTGCTTCCCTCCCCCAAAAGTCAAGTCCTCGTAATTTTCACTTGTACTTATTATTTCATCACTTCCTGCAGGTCAAAATCCTGTACTAAGCGTGAACAACACACGCTTCGTGCGAATTTTATCAAAACCGGATGTGTGTCTTCGTTAGCTTCCCGATTGGCTCCCAGACTGTTAAGGGAGCGAAAGTCCTGAACCTCGTCAAGACTTCGGAGATTTCCTTTCTCGGTCTGTGATTGGTCTCTCGCTAACTTGTTGGAGAGGAGGATTCGTGTGTTGCCGCCATGGGATGGTGATTTGTTACTCCCACTTGGTGTTAGGCATTCCATGGCTCTATCACGACGACCAGGGAAAACAGCCTCGTCGTCTTCCACGAGAATGGACGATATGTGAGTCTTCCTCCACAATATTTTCCTTGCGAAAATAAACCATACTACAAATTCACTTTAAAAAACGCGACAGCATTCAGTACAAATTTGTTGGGGCTAGGTTTCAGTTAGAGTTTCACGTTTGAAAAGTAATGTCGTTTGATAATCACTCAGGGAAAATTTCCGCTAAGTTCAAAAAGTCGGGTAAGCCTTGTAGCAAAATATTCGAGCGCCCACAAGTCTAAAGCCCGGGCCAAACGAGGATGAGAGCTGCTGAGAGATGGCTCTCATGAGAGTTTTCTTCAACTGTCATCGACTATCATCAACTCGGGCCAAACTAGAGCGAGAATCGTCGACGATTCTCAAGAACAATTTTAACAGAGTTCAAATTCGATGCCGAGCGCAATAAGAGTCGCTGAAGAGTGTATAGGGGACCGTCAGCAACTCTCGTTGCTCGTCTTGGGCCCTGTAGGCTGTTCATTAAACACTCGACCTCACAACGGCGGTTGTGTGGACCGGACGCGTTATGATTAATCTGATTTGTCGACGCTTGAGCAGGGTGCCACGACGAACGCTTTCGTTTGGTCGCGTTCATTACCAATCTCGACACCCTTTTTCCTTGGTCAGGCAGAGCTCTTGCCTCTTTTGCAAACCATGGAACGTAGTCAAGAATAGCAACGCCACGAAGGTCTGGGGTCGAGAATGCGTTCTAACGCGAGGGGGACCACCTACAAATGAATTCAGCTTGGGTATCAAGCAAAACATAACCCCCAAAATGCAGAAGGGTGCGGATGGGTAAGGTCAATCATACATTGGTTAACCGCACAAACAAAAGGGCATATGGTTTAGCTTACGTCGGAGTCGTTTCCTTTCCTGAGGGCGCGAGTGAAAGTTGACGCCACATAAGCTTTCACACGGCGCAGGCTACAAGACAGTGGTTTAGTAGGATAATAAATACACCCGTACCATCAGTAGATTTGTCTTGCACTGTTTTGAAGAAGAGATGTCCACAGCTGTGTGATTGACAGGCCAAGGAACCAATCACGTGAATGGCGCAGAGGCACGGGCGTAACTTTTCGCTGTCATTAACAGTGTTCCCACACAATGCACAGAGTATGTTGTGAAAACGGAGAAACCTCTTGGATTGAATCTAACAAAGAAAGCCAAGGTACAAAAACATCGACTCAATTCTCAGGTTTGCAGCGACACTCAGAATGCATAGTTCTCTGGTCGTATGCAATAAAATTTAGTTACACAGCATTCGCTTCAAAAAGGCACCAGAAAGATTATACACTTTGCAGAGGTAAGGAAAACCCATCTTTTTCTGAAATCCAAAATTTGGAACGAAAAATGCGTTCTTCATTGAACAGTATCACCTATTTACAAGAACATAACGCAGCAGCGTAACATTATCAAACACGAGAGTAACAGGTGCTTGTCATCCTAATGTCCAACAACACACGAGAAGAGGAGTTGAAAATATTTTGACAAAGTTACGAGGTGTTTGGAAATCGAGATGAAACACTCGCTTCGAGTAATTGATATACAATTACTATATCGACTGAAACAAAAACAGTTCACTGATACGGTTTAGTCAAGCGAGTGTCGTAAAACCAAAACAAAGCACAGTACAATGGCCAATCTACAACAAACCCAATGAGACACTCGCGAGGCAAAATACACCTTAACCACCGCCGGTAGCAAAAGCGCGGGATAAACGCGTGTCGGGCACCAAGTACTACCGATTGGTTTTGGTCTTGGTGTATCTGAATTTATCGGTTGGAGAAGGTGGGCGCGAGTTATTTGTTAACACCAATCCATAGAGCTGCCGCTACATGGCGCGCAACAAAACAGTATATCGAATAGTGTTTGACAGCCCAAATTGGAAACAAAACCGCTCTACACCAAGACCTTACTTTGGTTGACTTGCAAGCGAACAAGCGCAACGAACCTCCAAATAGTTGAATCTTCGTCAATCGTCGCCATCCTAGAGTCGCCGTCAAAACTCACGATTAAAGACACATAACAAAAAAAACGCTAATTTCGTCCACGGTTTGCAGTGACTTGATATTGGAACTCTGTTTAAGCATACTTCACATGGCGGACTGTGCTCAAGTTTTGCCTCGTTTCTCAGTGGTACTCTTTCATCACTGTTATGATCTCGCTGCTAAACACAGTTCTGTTATAAAATTCTGGCCTCGCACGGCGTTCAAGTACTTTTCCCAAACGTTTTCTTCAGAAGCAGTAGACACTCACACTATGAAAAATTTCGAACGACACAAGGAAAAAAAAAAAAGATCCATACAACCCATATCCACGCGGGAGACTCGATTTAAATAAAAGGGGCACTATGCCCTATCTGCAAATTTTTGGCACATTCATAACCCACTGTATTATTTTTTTACGAGCTCTAAACTCAAAAATCAATAATTAATGAAATATGAATTCAAAGATGTAAAGCTACAGACTTACATAACAAACACAGGATGATTCTCAAAGCATCAGTTTACACCATCTGCTTTCACATACCAAAAGAGAATTATGATACATTACTTCGACACAAACGTTCGACAGCGCCGCTCAGTTTTTCACAGTAACCGTTTTGCAATTCGTTTCAATCTTGTCCAATTTTGACCATCCACACTTAACATTTGCGCCTTCGTAGTATTTTGTTTTATGTTTTTTCTATGGTTTGAAAAACCATTATTTAGTGAGTTTTTAATCTATGTTTAAGAGTTTGTGTGTAACAGAATTTGTCAGATAATAAGCGTGACGATACATACATACATACATCACATACATACATACACTTTATTGAGACTCCTTATATAGGGCTATTCTGTCACAATGTACAATAGCCCCTTTAAGTAGACATAGCCCCTTTAATAGACGTGCGAAATTCCAAGTCCGCGGTATGTTGCTAAACAAAATTACGTTATCCTGATGGCGACAGGTGACGTAAACAACCTTCGTAGTAGTCGAGGCTACTTTTGATTGGACCAATCAACGATCGGACAAATCCTTCGTGTAGGATTTAGGATTTGACAGGAATCGGCATTTGTTCCAGCATTCTCTCTGGAACTTAGGCGTCAAGGACACAGGAATAGGTGAAATATCTTGCAATGGAAGTGTGTTCACACGAAAACAAAATACTTATACAATTGCACTGGAACTCAGAACTCTCGATAAGTTGAAGTAATGCCCCTGTTACTATGTCGTCAAACAGTTGGTTGACAGTGGAGGATTCCGTTCGTCTTTAAAAATGTCTGATAAGAACAGCTGGTTTAGCAGATAGTTTTCAGTCATTTGCTCAAACATGACATAATCTGCTTGCTTGCATGAAAACAAAACCCCCCCAAAAATTGCAAGGAGATCACATAAATTATCAGTATTATAACCTCATTACATGAAAGCTTCGCGACACGTTCCTTAGCTATAGGTAATCTCATGATTTCGAGGTGCAAATTGGAATAAAAATAAGCACGGAGTAAATTTTTCAAGTGACTAACAACAAACATTTGCCCACGAGCCTCGGCCTTAGGGCGAGTGCAATTTCCGTAGTCTTTGAAAAATTCTACAAGTGGCTTAGTTTATTCCAAATTGCACGAGAAAAATCATGTGACTGACTTGGAATAACACACTTGAAAAAATATCTGTTTACGATTACTTAGGATGAAGAGCCCTTGTGTCTTCATTAAAAATTCCGAGAAGTCTTCGTAAACCTGTCGACAAAAGTTGGGAAATACCTTCGGATGTCTACTCGGGTGATCTTTACCGGCATCCTTCGGACATCATCGACGCGCCCCGTGATCTTCGGAAATCTTCGTCCCAGTAAAACTTCGGACGACCCTTCGGCTGATCTCTTAAAAATCTTCGGAAAGGACTGTATCGGGTAAATCTTCGGAAAGTCATGGGGGGATCAGCGACAACTTTCGGAAGGCACACAGGCGTCAACTTCGGCACTGGTACTCACGGCATACCTCGTATGTTCCGTCGGGAGCCGTTAGGGGTCTTCGTACTAACTGGGAAAATGCTGTCGGAAATTGTAATTTGCACTGGTGTTTACACTTTTTGCACTGGTGTTTCACTGTTTCGTGCACTGGGTGTTACTCCTTGTACGGCACACATGCTCTTAGGCTCATATCAGAGAATGCGCAGTAATTTTTTCTAAGCTGTTATTATTAGGGGCCATATTTCGT
>MU828058.1:0-12544 GCA_029204205.1 Desmophyllum pertusum
ACAATATAACAGACCAAGGTGCATCACATCTGTGTGATGCAATAAAAGATGTAAATTGTAAACTTACTAAGTTGGGCCTTTATGGTAACAATATAACAGAGCAAGGTGTATCACATCTGTGTTATGCACTAAAAGATGTAAATTGTAAACTTACTGAGTTGAACCTTGCTCATAACAATATAACAGACCAAGGTGTATCACATCTGTGTGAAGCACTCAAAAGATGTAAATTGTAAACTTACTAAGTTGGTCCTTGGTGGTAACAATATAACAGAGCAAGGTGCATCACATCTGTGTGATGCACTAAAAGATGTAAATTGTAAACTTACTAAGTTGAACCTTGGTAGTATAAACATACACTATTGGATGAAAACCTGTGAAGAACCTGTGAAAAACCTGTGAAAAAACCTGTGAGTGGAAAATACCCTGTGAAAAAACCTGTGAATTTTGCAAAGCCTAAATTTTGAGAAAATTTCCCAAATTTAGGAACCTGTGAAAAAACCTGTGAATTTATAAACATGTGAAAAAACGTGTGAAAAAACGTGTGAACAAATTATGAAGAAAATGCCCCCAGAAAACCTGTGAAAAACCCTGTGAAAAAACCTGTGAACAAATTTTGAAGAAAATGCCCACAGAAACTGTGAACAATAAACTTTGATGAGTGAAAAAGAACACAGCTGACTATAACACACAAAGAACATTTCAGGCGCAACTAGACACAATTTAAATCTATCAAAACAAACTTTTATTGGGTTTCACTTCATATTTTTACCTGTTGTATGTACTTTCATCTGTCTCTGCTCAACAGACTAAACATAAGCTAATTTCCCTTGGATTCACTGACTGCACTACACATATTAACTAAACTAACTACCTCAAGTGATGTCAGCTGTGGACTTTGCATCAATTCCCACAGTATATATGCCACACTAAATGCCTTTCTTGAAATGTTGTACACATTTCTCTTTCAAAAACGTACAGCAACTTGAAATCGTGTCAAATTCAAAATGGCCGCCACACTCAAGTATGTGAGCCCGCAGCTTTGTGGTCAGTTGAAATGTGGCCCAACAGAGACTGGAAACGAGTGTAAAAAAGAGCGGGAGAAAAAAGCGGCTTGCAAGTGAAATGAACCAATCAGCAATCAGCAAGCTGGGCTGAGGAAGCAAAGAGGCTAGTTTGCTGTCATTTCAAAGATGTCTTCTTTTATTCTCGGGTCATTTCTTGTTCATTTCAACTTTTCATAGTGATGCACATACAAATCACTGTCAACATTTCTTGTGATCCAAGGTAAGGTAATTCAGTTGAGTTTAATCTAAGTTCAAATGATGATTTGTCAGACAAGACCTGTCTTCAATGTCTTCAATGCTGCTGTACATATTCATGTAGAACAATTTTATAAACTCAAGCATGTCTCCAGCTCAGGCAGCAGCTGGAACAGTTTTAATTTCTCATAAATAAGTTCAGGTTGGATGTGAAAATTATGTGGCTCTGATTATGAACATTGAGAATAATAATTTATTATGCTTAAATTTTATTGTCCCAATTAATGAACAAAAATATGGCATTTTGGCATTGAATCCTTAAATTCTAAGCTCAAGTTGTGTCATGTACTCGATCAGTGTACTGCCTGTTTAATACTTCAAGTGTAAAAAAACTATAGTTGCTCTTTTGTTGAAATACAGAATGAATTTTATTTTGAGTTTTCTATTTTTCTATTTGGAATGGACAATTGCTAAATTAAATTGAGGTTCCCACCTCCAGTCACACTACATGGATCTTTAGTCTTTATCTTATCATAATTTATATAAGCTTACGATAAGGGCATGCAGCCAACTTTCCAATATGGTGTATTTTTATGTTGTTTCTGCTAATAATACAAGACAAGAATTATATATTTAAAACCTTGTTGATGTACGCATGTAGAAAATGTAGAGAACAATGACCTTTTTTTCTATTTTCAGCTACCAACAAATAACTGAGAGTTATATATTGCCAGGCAGTTGATCTACATAGTTTTATATATAGCATATGCATGTATTACAGTATGTGTATACATGATGATGGATCTACTGACTATAAACCAGTAATAAAAAACAGTCACTAAGTCTTCACTAGAGCAGCAGTGATGTAATATCTGCATGTATCGATCAGCTGAAGAAAAATATATCAAGAAACATCATGATGGTATGTTGAATTTAAGTTTAGTCAGTATAATTTAACAAATAGATTCCATGTTGCCGTGCGTCTGTTCAGTAATAGATCACAGATGACGTCAAAATGTGGTAAGAACAAAAAAGTGGCCTACGAGCCGCTGCGGCGAGTTGGTCACTGATGTTCTTACCACATTTTGACGTCTTCTGTGATCTATTACTGAACAGACCCACGGCAACATGGAATCTATTTGTTTTATATAATTTTGAAGATATTCGCTTCGGATTTTTCACTTGATTGTACGCTAAATAAGCCAATAAAAATTATGTCAACAAACATCGAGTTTAGGCCACAGTGTTTTCATGCACTCAAATAAAACTTTGTGAAAGCTAAACGGCTTTAAATAAACTACAGCTCAACTCAGCAAATGTTTCGAAAAGCAAATATTTAGAGACTAACTTCTATTCCGTCCTGATATGAGGAAAAACAATCTGAATTATTCCAGTCCAAATCCCGTTGCAAGTCGCTTAACGGCGAACGATAATCCGCTAAATTTCTGGGATTCTGTTCACAATGAGCTAAAAGACCATCATATTTTCCTCCAAGTTCTAGCCAAGCTTGAACAGCCGATTTAAAATTCGTATCAATTTAACTACATTGAATTTCCTACGGAATATTTCCAGTTTGACGAAAATATTTCTCTGTTTTGAGCGAAGGATTGTTTGAGCAGGCAGGGCACCCGCGCGTTTTCCCGCCTTGTGACGTCATTCGTGCGTCTGTACTCTAATAGATAACAGTTCTAAACCAATCACGGCGCGAGTTTTACACAGTGAATTATATAAAATAAAATACATCATGCTATTAATTAAAATATTAGAAAAACTAAAGTAATAATAATTTTATTAATGGTTGCTGTAATGTAATTTTATTTGCTGCTCATTCAATCAATCAATCAATCAATCAATCAACCAGTATAATATTTTAGTTTAAATTGTATTAGCAGACAGAAAAAAAATAAACTGTGACTATTATTAAATTGTTATTTATATTTGCCTCATTAATCATCTCAAGTACAACATTTTGTGCGCATATACTATCCAATCAGAAGCGCTAGCCAAGAATAGATATTCTTCGGCTTCTAATTGGATAGTTTATTAATTGTGTCCATGAATGTGAGTGGTCACACCGTTCACCGTTGGAGAATTACAATGCCACGACAATTATAGAACTTACTTAGTTTGTACAGCTGCTAGTGATTATCCACATGCCTTTGTTATGCAACTGTCACGCTACAAACATGCTCGCTACACATGTACAGCTTCTCACAGGTTTTAATGTTGACAGGTTCAGATGTGCATGCAGGTTATTTGTTGTTTGTTACGTGGAAAGTAAAAAGTATCAAATGGTCTTTTGAATGCTTAAAGAGGTTTCAGGCCAGTTAATGCACATGCTTACCATCCTCTGTGTGGTCACAGGTACAAGTATCTACGATATTCAAATTTCTTAGTGCAATAGAATTGTTATTGTGAACATTAATCTTCCTAAAATCGGTATTTAGGACTGTCTATATTTAATAAAATAAAGTCAAAATGTTTGGACGTTGTTTAACTTTGCTTTGATGCGGTTTTACGGTGATTTAAAGCGTGCAAGAGCAGTTTTCGGACTTCAAAGTTTTTACTAGCATCTAGAATACTAATATTACAACAAGGCATGCAACTTCGAGCAGTTTTGTACCAAAAAATTCCGTACTTCCTCTCAAATTTTGCCCTAAAAAAGCATTTCTTCAATTCGATTTCCTAACAGGTCCCGCATATATAAGCTTATCGAAAGACCAGTCCTTGGACTACAATCTGGCCAAATTTGAGTACGAAAGGTTCGCAGATTGATCTTGATGTGCAAGTCTGACAATTGACTGAATCACAACAAGACCCTCAGACTGTTCACAGGTTTTTAGATTTTAGACCCTGAGGAAAACCTGTGAAAAAGCTGTCCAACAGCAGGTTTTTCATAGGTTTATTCACAAGTTGGAATTCACAGGTTTTTTCACAGGTAAGGCATGGGTATTGACCCTGTGAAAAGTGCCCTGTTCACAGGTTTTTTGATTTTAGACCCTGTGAAAAAACCTGTGAAAACGGCCGCCAGCAAATTTCATTTTCACAGGTTTTTTCACAGGTTGTAATTCACAGGTTTTTTCACAGGTTTTTTCACAGGTTTTGACCCTGTGAAAAGTGCCCTGTTCACAGGTTTTCAAAATTTCAAAACCTGTGAAAAACCTGTGAAAAAACCTGTGAATACTTGAACTTCACAGGTTTTTTCACAGGTAAATTCATAGGTTTTTCACAGGTTTTTCACAGGTTTTCATCCAATAGTGATATATAACAGAGCAAGGTGCATCACATCTGTGTGATGCACTAAAATATGTAAATTGTAAACTTACTACGTTGGAACCTTCATTATAACAAAATAAGAGACCAAGGTGTTAAATCACATCTGTGTGAAGCACTAGAAGATGTAAATTGTAAACTCACTGAGTTGAACCTTTCAATTTTTGGTAACAATTAGATAACAGACCAAGGTGTATCACATCTGTGTGATGCACTAACAGATGCAAATTGTTAACTTGATTATAACCTGAAATTAAACTGGTGTAGCTAAAATCAGTATTTACATGTAGTGATGCACATTAAAATTTAATCTAATAATTAATTTAATTTAAAAAAATTTTGCATCTTGGTTTTCAATTGAGTGTCAAAAAGCTCAGCTGTAAATATGAAGAAGACAAAGTTGTACCTGAACCGCCCCATTTACGCTGGCTTTTACCATTCTCGACTTTGCGCCACCTACTCAACCAATCAGATACAAAACCAATCGCTACTTAGTCACACATGTTTTCCTTCTCATGGTGCCGGTTGCATGTATTTGCTTTGAGTTCTTATAATTTGGTTTGTTCTGTTCTGTTTGTTTGTTGTGAATATTGTCCTTTGTAATGCTTTTGGTTGTAAGACACTCAATGGAAAACTGCACTAAGAAAACGTAGCCCTTTATGTATAACAGTAATGTATTAATTAGTACAAAGCAAAATGTACACTCCGACAGTATTTTGTTGATTTCATTGTAGAGAAAAAAAAGAGCAATTATTTCCAAGAATTTATGTACATATATTTGTTACTTAATTTCCTCATTAAACTGATTTAATATTATCAATTGGCACAGGAATTTGTAAATCACATAGTTTACATTATAAGCAGCACTGAGATGCACTTATTTGTGTTTGTTTATATTTTTACTGTACATTAGAAAGTATTTAGATCTTTATCTCTGAACTCTGTAATTTATTAATTAGGTTAATTAGTTATCAGAGAAACATGTATGTAACAATTGTATAATAAAATAATATCTTTAAAATATCTGGAGTAGTTTTTTGAATTAATTGTCGGGCAGATGTTTTTAGGAGAGTTTATACTAAGCAGCGGGAGGGCGAGTAACATAACTTATTGGGTGCGGAACCCCTCTCAGCAGGGGCACGAGGTCGGAAACTGCCATCAGCCATTTTGTGTACATGAAAAATTCACAGGAGACTAGTTTTTTATACATGAAAATTCATGTACGCCGGGGGGCGAGTATTGGGCCCAGCTGTGACCCCCCCCAGCTGTGACCTGTCCACCTAGCCTGCGTAGAAAGGGGAGGGAGTGGAGTTCGGGCACTAGTGCGAAGCGTGCGGAGAGAGCGCAACCGGAGGCGTAGAAAGGGGAGGGAGCTATGTTGATCGAAATGAAGCTGCCGATCAACCCTTGACCCCCTATCGGCAAGCATGGGCCCCCATTTAGACGGGTATGTACTCTAAGTGCATATCAGGGTATAATGAGCCAAGGGGTGTGATCGGGAAGAAGAGAGACCCTGGGAACGAGGTTGACATACTGCTGGCCATTCTCGTCCCCACAGCCCTTTCACATCTCTTAGCCGGCGGGGCCTAGGCACGAGAAACGAAGGAGCCCTTCGTTTCTCGTGCCTAGGCCCCGCCGGCGAAGAGACGGGAAAAGGGCTGTGGGGACGAGAATGGGCGCGCCTCTGTAAGGGTCCAGGAACCAGGCCTTGCCCTGTTTGCGGTGGTTGCGAGAGTTACATAGAGACTACACGGGCAGGGAGATAGATGGTTGCAGTGGTTGCGGTGGTTGCGAGAGTCACAGAGAGATATACACGGGCAGGGAGATAGATGGTTGCGGTGGTTGCGAGAGTCACAGAGATACTACACGGGCAGGGAGATAGATGGTTGCAGTGGTTGCGGTGGTTGCGAGAGTTACATAGAGACTACACGGGCAGGGAGATAGATGGTTGCAGTGGTTGCGGTGGTTGCGAAAATCACAGAGATACTACACGGGCAGGGAGATAGATGGTTGCGGTGGTTGCGAGAGTTACATAGAGACTACACGGGCAGGGAGATAGATGGCGTTGCAGTGGTTGCAGCGGTTGCGAGAGTCACAGAGAGATATACACGGGCAGGGAGATAGATGGTTGCAGTGGTTGCGGTGGTTGCGAGAGTCACAGGGAGATATACACGGGCAGGGAGATAGATGGTTGCAGTGGTTGCAGTGGTTGCGAGAGTCACAGGGAGATATACACGGGCAGGGAGATAGATGGTTGCAGTGGTTTGCGGTGGTTGCGAGAGTCACAGGGAGATATACACGGGCAGGGAGATAGATGGTTGCAGTCGTTGCGGTGGTTGCGAGAGTCACAGAGAGATATACACGGGCAGGGAGATAGATGGTTGCAGTGGTTGCGGTGGTTGCGAGAGTCACAGGGAGATATACACGGGCAGGGAGATAGATGGTTGCAGTCGTTGCGGTGGTTGCGAGAGTCACAGAGAGATATACACGGGCAGGGAGATAGATGGTTGCAGTGGTTGCGGTGGTTGCGAGAGTCACAGGGAGATATACACGGGCAGGGAGATAGATGGTTGCAGTGGTTGCGGTGGTTGCGAGAGTCACAGGGAGATATACACGGGCAGGGAGATAGATGGTTGCAGTCGTTGCGGTGGTTGCGAGAGTTACATAGAGACTACACGGGCAGGGAGATAGATGGTTGCAGTGGTTGCGGTGGTTGCGAGAGTTACATAGAGACTACACGGGCAGGGAGACAGATTGTTGCAGTTTTTGCGGTGGTTGCGAGAGTCACAGAGAGATATACACGGGCAGGGAGATAGTTGGTTGCAGTGGTTGCGGTGGTTGAGAAGACCCCTAACGGCTGACGACGGTCACAGGAGGTATGCCGAAGCTTTCCGAAGTCTTCTGACGATCACCCGTTGACTCCCGAATATTTCCCGAAGTCTTCCAAAGATTTCGGAAGTTCACCGAAAGACCTCCGAAGTTTATGAAAAGGTTTATGAATACTGTCTCATTATTCATAAAAAAGTAATCGAAAGTGTATTATTAACAATTGCAACATAAGGAACAGTCTCTGTGGTCTCTGGGTGAATTTTATAACAACTCTGATCTAGACAAGACATTATGCCATAGAACAAACAGTGCATGGCCGGCTGCGCAACAATGTTTGCCCGGCCCAGATGGCATCTCACGAAATTACGCCTTACCGTAGCTCTGAGTTGTAATGAACGACTGACATGATAATTAGTTTAGTTTAGTTTTAGTTTATTAATTTGCCACACAAAATAGAAATTGACTAAGGCTATGTTCACACTTGGTGCCCGAGCACTAGTGCCTAGGCACCGGCACAAAATGGTGCTGTGTTCACACTCTGATTATCCAAGATATCGACATGTTGGACGTGCCCGAGTACAAGGTCAGGACCTTGTACTCGGGCACGGGCACCGTGCCCGAATTCTGGCGTGGGTACTTGAAAAAAGGTGTGTTCACATTAGTGCAAAGCGAGAATCGTACTCGGGCACCGTGCTCGGGCACCAAGTGTGAACATAGCCTAATAAAGGAAGTGGCGAGGGGGGCCTATGACGACTGACGTGGAACACTTGAACAACTACGCCTCCCACAGTTCTTACATTTAATTTGGATTGAATTAATTCCGCAAATATACAGATTCTTCAGAAACATGATTCCTATACTTATATAATTCAAAGAATAAATTCGAGAGTTTCTTCGAATTCAACTACTCACGCGAGGATTCCGATCTCATGTCTATCACGTGCACACATGTCTGTCACGTGTTCCCTGACCTATTTTCGTATGGAAAATCACGGCTGTACGCGATCGCGCATCAGAGAATATAAACAGTTTTTTCATATTTTACGATACGCCAAACAATATGGCGTAGTCATATAATCGTAGTCGCTTTAATTTCTGACAACAACAAGAATGAAATATAAGCGGGATTTTGCAGCGCTATTAAATTTGTTACCAGACAACACAGCTTTGGCACATGAAGAAAGTGGTAGTGCATATTTTTGTGAGCCGTGAATTGCCATATTTTGGGGGGTAAATGTGAAAATATTGTTTATTTTCTCGTGCCACGTGATCTAAATAGCCGTGAGCCGTGATATTCGTGAAATGAGAATTAAGAATTGAAACTATTACCGCTCGTATTACGTGGAATATCGTGAACTGGACTTTGCGTGAAATGACCGTTTTATTTTCCGTGAAAGGCGATCTACCTTCCCCCCCCCCCCCCCCCCCCACTCCCAACCCAACCTCCATCGATGAAACTTTTCATTTATTTTGTTGTTGTTTATTTTTTATATTTATTTTGTTTCATTTACAGCGCGGACACTCGAACCGTGAACGCTTTGGCTTTATTTTGGCTTTATTTTCACTTATTTTGTACTTATTTTGTATATTTTCAGAACTAGTGATTGGCTAGTTCTGAAATAAGTGAAAATAAAGTCAAAATAAAGCCAAAATAAAGTCAAAATAAAGCCAAAATAAAGTCAAAATAAAGACAAATAAAGCCAAAATAAAGCCAAAGCGTTCACGGTTCGAGTGTCCGCGCTGTAATTTAATTTTTTATTAGTATTTTTAATTTTTTTTTCACTCCGCAATCCGCAATCCGTAATCCGCAATCCGCACTCCTTATTTTCGGAACAGCCGATTTGAGCCGCATCTTTTTACAATTTCACTGTCTCGATCGTGACTGAAACCCTAACAAAATTGTCTGAATTTTGTAATCGTGCAATCACAAATAAAACCTGTTTTCCCGCGATATTTTGTTGCCCATATGTTAAAAGAATTGGTTCATGCTTTAGCTGTGCGTTTAGAGTACTAAAGTCATGACGTCACAAAAATGGGAACTTCATTAATTCTCCATTAATTATCGCACAGTCCCTTGGGCGCTATGTTCACACTTGGTGCCCGAGCACGGTGCCCGAGTATGATTCTCTCGCTGTGCACTAATGTGAACACACCTTTTTGCAAGTACCCACGCCAGAATTCGGGCCCAGACCTTGTACTCGGGCACGGCCAACATGTCGATATCTTGGGTACCCAGTGTGTGAACACAGCACCATTTTGGTCTAGTAAAAGAAACAAATTCTCACTACACTAGCACAAGCCGTTAAATGTGAAATATAGTTTATTTAGAATGAGCCAGTCAGTCATCAAATTAACCCTTAACATACCCAAAATTCGCACATTTAAAAGCATTTTTGGGTCACGAAACCCGTTTCTTGGTGCTGTGACCCGAAATTTGGCTAACCGTTGCTAAAAATGCCGTTTGGAGAACTAGGGGAAGATTTTGAAAAGGATTTAGGGCAAAAAACGTTCAATTTTATCGTTGGCCAAGTGCATGGACAAAAGTTTTTTCTTCTGATTTTTTTCCTTCTCTCTTTTCCTTTCCTATTACTCCCCCTTTCTTTTCTTTCTATCTTCGGCGCTTGATACACTTCCTATCAGCTGGAAAAGTTTTGACCTAACCTCAGTTTAAGGGAGCTGAAAAATGAACCCGGAAGTATGTTGGGTGTGAGAGCCAAATTTGCCACTGATTTTTCAACAAAAAATTGAACAGGTTTTTCCAGCATAACTCTGGAAGAATTTGTTAGATTTCCAAAATTAATGCACGATTACAAAGATCCATCCTTTCTGCATCAGATGTGTGTCAAATTAATCTTGTCACGTGTTAATTGATGACGTCACAATGGCTTTGATGTGTAAGACTCCAAAATGGACATATATGGCCAGTTGGCATGTTTAGGGTTAAAACTGATGAATCCCACAATACATTCTGATTTTCAATACTGAAAGATATTACAGCTTGTACCACGTAGGTACGCCAGATAGGAAAAACACTAAATAAATACTCTTTAGATGTGGCCAAAAAATGTGTGGCAACATATTACCTATCTAATGCAATGGCACTGAACCTCAGGGAAGAGCGAGGCACTAAATAAAACATAAACATAACTTCTAAAATAAAAATAAAAAGCGAACAACGAAGGCACAGCTAGAAGACTGACCGACGTAGAATAATTAATATTCCCCCCTAAAACTCTTAAATACCGCTAAAGGTCCCACGGCAATACCAAAGCCTCTCTATCGTGCCGTCAATTTCTGACTAGATTGTTCCAACGTCACTCAATCGTCAGAAATTACATCAACTGTTACGTCTCAAAAAGACAAAATGCCAAAAACTTTTTAAAATCTTCCTTTAGTTCTCCAAATGGCATTTTTAGCAACGTTTAGCCAAATTTCGGGTGATAGCACCAAGAAAATGCGTTTTTCAGGGCGAATTCTAGTTCATAGCTGCAAGAATTCGGTCCGAGCTGTCAATTTTTATGAATGAATTCCTATCGGACTAGCGCGCGCGCTCATACAACTCTATGGAGCCACTGTCGTGTTTTGACAACGCTTCACATTGGACAGCGTAAACGGAAGGCGTAAACGTATGCAAAACGATACGGTACAAATCTGACAAATGAAACCGTTTTCGTGTAAGAATACATCATTATTTTTCATACGCAACATTTTTTTTAAATTAAGTCATTTATTATTATTTAGTTTTTCCTATAACTAGTTATAGACCTCTGGTTTTTCATGTGAAATGTGAAAGTGAGACAGCTCAATGAGCCACAGCGACTGAGAAAAATAGATCCCCTGATGTATTTAATATTAACTTTAAATTTCGATTTTTCGGGATTTTTTTTAATACCAGAAAACACTGCAACAGTTTTAACGCAACAAAAATAAACTTTATTTCTGATACAATAAAACTTATGTTTTAATTTAGTCATAACCACTAACACAAAAAATATTTATCTATCTAGAAAATATCATGAAAAATGTCAAGGTTGTCATCCTTTATGTATATTCATTAGCTCGTGTTCCTTTAGCTTAATTTCCCCCTCCCTCTACTCCTCCAAAGAAATATAAATGCCCGTTATTTTTCTATATTTAATTGTTGTTAGTGAAGAGATCTATAATAATACGCTCAAAATCCTACGTAAAAAAAGTAAGAGGTGCCAATTCTAAGGACAAAACTAGTTCTTGTCTTATTTTTTCCCGCTTAATACGCTAAAAGCAAGAGAGGATGTGTGCTAAAAGGTACCGGAAAACATTTTAGATTTTAACACCCCTAAGCGGTACCAACCACGAATTTTAACCCCAACAAGGTACAAAGATCAACCCCTTCACTTTCATATCCAAGTCCCACCCCTCACGGGCGCAAAAGCCCTCCCTTTCTTTTTCCGATTTGAAAGAATCATCATATGACTCATATAGATGGAGGCAAATAAATGGTAAATGTACCATGAACATGACGTTAATAAAACACGGTGTTCCATTTACCGTTTTACCCTCTCTCGGGACTCCGTAAAGTGAGGAAACGGACGGCGGATGGCAGACGGCGGACGGCGGATGGCAGACGGCGGACGGCGGACAGCGGAAAATAAAAATAAAAAATAATAATAATAATAAAAAATAATAATAATAATTAAAATAAATAAATAAATAATAATTGAAATAAAAAAAATAATTAAAATAAATAAACAAAAAATAATAAATGCCGAATTAATGAGAACTAAGCAATGCATATGGTACAAATAAATATAATTGTGCATTACTCATGCGAGACATGCATCAAGCAATCGACAAATCGAGAATAATTTTCATTAATCGCGAACGGATTGCGTTATTTCTTTCAAACTTCCAAATTTAACTCGAATATTCAACCGTTTATACATGTTGATTTGATTAATGACAAAATATCTCTTACCATCTCCGTGGGAGAGGTGATAGTAATTCTGGAAAACAACGCAGAAATTAAGTGATTTGATTAAAAAAGGCAAAAAAGACAGGGGTTTGCTTCCACGATCGCGACGGTTTTTTCATGACTGAAATTTGCATATTTGACAGGAGCCGAGGAGCATGTCTGCTGTCGCAATTCGAGTCAGATGATTTTTTTTTCGATCACTTTATAGCAAGTTTCTGAAATTTCCTCT
>MU828059.1:0-12521 GCA_029204205.1 Desmophyllum pertusum
TTCATTAAGTTCATCCAAGGGTATAGAAAAGAGATACTATGTTGATTATCAACTCAGAGGTGATAAAGGTAAATTAACCGCCGTAGCGAATTTCTAAAAGCTATTTAGCTTTTAGAAATTCGCTACGGCGGTTATTTACCTTTATCAACTCTGAGTTGATAATCAACATAGTGTTTCACTTGCCCGCCGACGCAGCACCAACAGTTTCATTAGAAACTAATCACTTTATAGAAAAGAGATGCAGTGTTTCTACTGTAGGTATGTGAAGTATGTGAAAGGGGTACCATTTTCATAATTTCTATGGATGGTATATGAAAGGGGTACCATTTTCGATGGAAGGTATATAAAAGGGGTACCTTTTCTGTCAAAAATGGTATATAAAAGGGTAAGGGATTGGACCTCTGGGCGGAGCCTCCCCGTATAAAACGTTTTTGAGTACCCCCCCGGGAATAAATTATCATTACAATTACAGGTTCCTGGCAAGTCACAGCCTCCTCTTCAGGCACTTCGCATTTGTTTTTTGCGATTGGACGAGCGACTGGGCACGAGCCCGAGGCGCGAGGGACCATGGGAAGGGGAAAGACGAGGCGCGAAGCGCCTGCGAGAAAACGTGTCGATTTCTTGGCAATTTTGTCGTTTTCTTGGCAATCCTCATTTTTTAGAGTTTTTAAGCTTTGCAAGTGCTCGATTTCACTAGTATTTTGTTGTAGACAATGTAGACGCTAAAATGGTACGCGTAGGGTTCGAAATTCGCAATTATTTGCTACTTATGGCTCATGGTGGCTGCCAAGGACGTCGAGGATCAGTGCGAGGATTCATTCGAACTTTATAGTAGAAGACCTTGAAGAATCATTTGATGACTTGACTATATCGGGTAAGGCTATCGTCAACGTTTAAGCTGCTGTTTATTTTAGAATCTGGTTGAACGCACTGCAACTTTTAGGAATGTAACGTACGTAATGAGATTATTTTTATTATTATATTATGTTAATGTATCACAGCTGTAAGGTAAATCTAAGCTTATACCGAACAATTGACAAGTACTCCTGTAAGAGAAAGGAGGCCTTCTTGCTCACGAAATGTATTTCATGTCTAGTTGGTTTTCCTCGTAAAGGCTAAGCCTTTAAACCTGTAATTCATAGCATGCAGCTTGCTTAGATCCATTATAATTTGTGGGAAATTTATTGTTATTATTAAAACATCCGAGGTTTTCATTCGCTAATTTGTACAGAACATAACAGGTTGTTGTTGTGTGTTATCGAACAGAAATTGTTAGTTTTTTGGAGGTGTTTTAGTTTATTATAACTCTTGTATAAGATAATTATAAACTGTGTTTTGTCATGCCATTATTACAGGGTTTAAAGGGGAACAAGAACTGCAGCTGACTCATGAGTAGGTCTAACCATAGAGGATGAAATCAAGTGAGGCCTAGAAGAAGTAGAAGCATGACAGGCACAAGAGCTTATAATCAAGATAGTAAACAGAAAAATTTATTGTATTAAATTTGTACTTATCCAATATTATCAAAACAACACTGTTATTGTAGTTTAAAAATTAAAATAACATGGTTTTAATTAGATTATTGACTCATTGAATTGTTTTTTTTCGCATTTTCCTACCG
Organism: Desmophyllum pertusum; assembly: GCA_029204205.1. NCBI lineage: Eukaryota > Metazoa > Cnidaria > Anthozoa > Scleractinia > Caryophylliidae > Desmophyllum > Desmophyllum pertusum. The sequence continues at coordinate 1,622 of MU828059.1, forward strand.
CAATAATATCCAAAGACAACATAATACAATCTCAAAGGAAATGGATGGCAGGGTTATTCAAGTTTAAAGAAAGTTTGTATGTAGGGGCATCCCAATGTTGGCATTACCCAAACTGCCCAAACCACATCCACAAACACAAATGTCACCCCACTTGGTCGGTTACTCTATAAAGCGAACCGACAAAACCATGATCATCAATGATTCACATCATCTGTCAGCTATCTCAAAATTTGGCTCACAATTTGTAATTGACAGTTTGGTTATTTGAGGCACATTTTCCTTGTTTTTATCGGAAACTTTAGGGACTTTCTTGATCTTCATGTTTTTTATTGTCGTTCCATGTTTCTCTCTTGCAAAAGTTAAAGAGCTTGATTTGAGATTTCCCACTATGTTCAGGTGGTAATCTAGGCAATACGAGCATAAACAAGAGTCCTAATTTTCTCTCTTAATGTTTCTCTAAATGTCCTCTATTATTCTAAAACATTCTTAGTGAGCTCACCAAAAATTAAAGCGCTAAAAACATACAATTTCTGATAAAAAGTGTACACCCTGTCTCAGTCAGGGATTCAGAAGGTGTACTAAGGCTAACAGGACTTAACGGTGAGAGGTATTATATTTTTTTAAAGTTTTGATAGTACATAGCTAGAAGCATTAATAAGTTATTGGTCTATTGTAATTTATTATTAAAATACCCTGATTTCAGACTGAAGGATATTGGAATTTTGAATAATGTCTGTTATCTTCATTATAAGCATGGCACCCTTATGCTTTATGGATTTGCCAAAAACAAGCCATTATTCTTTTAATCACATATATCCATTTCCTACACAATTAGAATATTTTTTTTATAGGCGAGCATTATTCAAAGCTCTCACACTAATTACTTTTGCTCTATAATCAATTGGTTGCAGTTCCACACTCTATGGCGTGCACGCATTATCGCACTATGACAATGAATGCTTTTTCAACAGTGCCCAGGTGACAAAAATAGTAGATCAGGACACAAAATAGTAGGCAGCTAATACGCTATGTTTACACTAAATTAATCCACACTTGCCATAGTGCCAGGGACACCAATGCAATAACAACTAAGATACTTTATCATTTATGTATACGATATTTATTTTATCTGTATATAATTGTAATGTAAATTTATTATACTATTGGTACATTCTATATTTCATAATAATGAAGCTGTTGAAACAGAAACTATGTCAACAAAAATTTGCACTGCAGAAATAAAATGGAAATGGTTAAATATAATTATTACCTTCTTTGATAACAAAAAACAATCTCGGTATAATAACAGTGCCATTCGATCTAAATGCATATATTTGAACTTCACGCAACAGGCTGGAGTTTTGAAAAACCGTCATTACAACCGTGTTGGGCCTTTTGAGTATATCGCTGCAAAAAAAAAAGAAATACATTTCAAACATATTGGCAGTCTGCATTTGCTCTTTTCGGGGGGGGGGGGGCAACAAATTTAAGTCAGAGTAGCTATTAGCTTGTCGTGTTTGCCTGGCATAGATGGTTATATTATTTTTCCAACCTGTTGACATTAATCTCGCCACTCATACATAATCAAAGACCCGATACGAACGTTCTCATAAATATGCAAATATTACCTACTGCGATCTGGGTCTCGAACAGTCTTCTCCAAGAGTATTTGTCTTGTTTCTTGACCGTGTCGAACTTTTTCATAATTCTGCATAAATTCTATCGAATCTAGCACCAGCTGCTTCTACGATTATGTGGCAGGAAACTTCAGAATGACGAAATGCATAGTGATATTGTAGTCCGTTTTTTATGAAAGAAAACTGCATTTTCTCTTATCTATGTTTATCATAATGGTGATGTTAGACTTTCGTAATGTTGCCAAATTAACTCAGGGTCATTAGCACTCATTTTTATCATCATCTATATTAATACTGAATCATGCCGCCATCTAACTCCTTCCGTCCTATCTTGAGAAATACTAATAAATAAATTGCCAATAGCGACGTCTCGCGACGTTTTCGCCTTCCCTACTGTCCTTTGGTGCGCCCATTTTCTTGGAAATAAGAGAGACGTCTTGGTACACGAGGCTGGGCAAGTTATGTAAAGTTGCAAGATCTCACTTTAAATAAATATCTTAAAACAACAATACTGTGTTTTCATGGCTTTCATGCTTGAAAACGTCGACTCACGAATGACGAAATCACAACTATTATATAATAATTCAGGGTGACAAGTTGACAAACTCTTGCCGTGTTTTATAAATTAGCAAGTCCTGATTTTCTACTATTTCAAATCAACATTTAAATAATTGTCATTTTTAACTATTTCCTTTCAGCTATTTCTCGACCGCAACGGTAAGGGAAACAATTTGCGGTACGAAACAAAGCCGAGGCGCTACGAGCGCGAGCTCCCTGTTCCACCTCAAACCGGGAAGCAGGGAGCATGACGCATATATGTTTGTATCTATTGTTCTTTACCAAACTATTGTTTGGTCAATGCGTGACCAGAAAAAACTAATCTACAAAATATGTGTTTTGGTATGAGTCTACAAGACATTGTTTACCCTAATTCTGTTTTGGTGTGTGTTGTGTGTGTGTGTGTGTGTGTGTGTGTGTGTGTGTGTGTGTGTGTGTGTGTGTTGGGGGGGGGGGGGGGGGGGGGGGGGGGGGGGGGGTGCGGGGAGGGGGGGGGGGGGGGTGGGGGGGGTGGTGGGGGGGGGGGGGGGTGCCACCGCGGCGTCCCGCGCTATCGAACGAACGACTGTCATCCTCTGCCACAACTATTAAGAACTATTATAAAAACTTAAATGTCTTAGACAGAAGGACTTGGACAATTGTCTTCGGGCATTAATGCCCGAGGTTTTCTTCATCTCTATTAGATGCTAAAGCCTTGATCAACTTAGAAACACCAAGATTTCTCGCTCTGTTAAAAATCTGAATAATCGATAAAAGACCTTTTCTTTAGTGCCTCGGGTATCCCCCCCCCCACCCCCCCCCCCCCGGAGCTTCTCGCTTGCTAACTACTTTATCTTTCTTATGACCGTGATACTGTCATCACACTTCTCTACCCAGCCTTTCAATAGCTTTTGTCTAACTCGAACTTCGCAATATTCGACTCTTGAAAAAGTTCTCGGATTACGACAGCACCTGTTTTTCGACTAATTAGGACACTGTCACACATGGTGTCTATATACACTCCTCCGCAGGCTTAAAATCTCTGTAATGTACGCAGCATTTGAAACTTGTTCCTTCTCGAGAATTTCGTAGAAGAGTACCGTTCACAGATGCATTCGCTGGTCTTCAAACATTGAATATTATGAACGCGTCATATTTTAAAACTCTGAAAATACGAAAAGAGTTTGTATATCACACAATTTATCATTACTGTTTGAGCTAACCTGTTAGAAAACTGTACTTAAGGCGGGACTTGAAACCTAATGGCCATTTTTGCGCGACTTAGAAAATGGCATGGGTTCAATGGAAATATATTGTTCACGTTTCAAAGCCATCCAAAAACTCTATGCTCATCCCATGAATATCTATGTTATGTGGTGTTTTGTAAAATTTTGGGTGATTTTGGGTATATTTGGGAGGAAATAGTTTTTATCAAACGAGTTGTAAAATTTAGGGAAATAAGAAATATTGGCCGTAGATTTGATGTAGTTTTAAAATTAGACAAAATTTGAATGTTAAAAATATGAGTTATTGACACCAACAGCCAGTTGATAACCACGCAAAAAAAGAGCACCCGCGTGGGTAGCAACTGTCTGTTGGGTGTTCCAAAAAATATTTTCTTTCATTCTATCCCTTCTTACAAAAAAAAAAAAAAAAAAAAAAAAAAAATAACCTCTTAAAATTTACTTGAAATTTAGGTGAAGTCCGCCCCTTAAAGAAGTGGCTACTTTTTGTGATACAGTAGCCGTTTTAACCCTAGTCTGCCTGGGCTTTTTTTCGTATCCTGAGCCTGGGGGTGGGGGGGGGGGGGGGGGGTGGGGGGGGGGCGCAGATAGTGCCCCCTATGTATCCTCAAAAAGTAGTTTGACGCTATGAAAATGAAACTTACATGTTATGTAAAGCATCTGCAAAATATTTATTTTAGTGGCAGTCACGTTTCAATTATGACTTCATATACGTCATTAATGATGTCATACGTTAAACAAACTCCGCCATCTTGGATCCTAAATCTTGGATTTCTAAAATGGGGGGGTGGGTTTTTTTTTTTTCCAGAAATGTCACGAAAATCTCTTCAAATTATGTTTTGAAAAAAATTCAAGAACAATATATAAAGATGCTAAAACGGCAAGATTTTGGAAAGATTTAATCGTAAAAAGCAAAACTTTTACAACAAAATTGGGTAAAACGATGCTCCTGATATCTCAACAGTATTATTTGTGGCTATGAAAATGAAACTTAATGTGGTGTATAAAGCATTTAAACATGTTTATTTAGTGACAATCACGAATCAATTGTGATTAATCATATCATGTCAAAATAACGTCACACTTTAAATATGTCCGCCATCTTGGATCCGACCATTTTGGATTTTTCAATTGTTCAGAAAATATCAGAAAAATCACCAAATTTGATTTTGAAAACCCCTGAAAAACAATATAAGGATGCAACAATTGCCAAATATTTTGGTGAGGGAAACTAATTTCGTAGAGAAAGCGGAAATCTCTCTGACACAATTAACCTGAAAAATACAATTTGGCTAAAAACGTGCCCTGTCAAAAAATACTTGGTTGCCATGGACAACAACAAGTCACCGTGATCAAAATATTGACACTTCACCATAACTGGAATAGTTTCCAGATAATGTTTATGGAAAAGTCATAAGTTTGGCTATGATTGCTTGAATGCTCTTTAAGTACGGATAAATTTGAAGTCAGCGCGTTGGCTATTTTCTGCCCCCCCCCCCCCCCGACCCCAGGCGAGAATAGGGTTAAAATGTTCACATGAGTCAAGCTTTTGAGGTACATTTCCAGTTATCATCGTCCTGTGTACTCAGACAGTGACCATATGTTTTACCTATTTCATACAACCTCAATATACGCTTTTGGCTAGTATTTGCCCTACAAAACTGAACGAAGCAAATATCGGATCAGGAAGATACTGGAAAAAACTCTCCTTAAGATCACTACATGCCTTCCAACGGGTTTCTGTGTCCTTTGTTGTTCACTGGAGTTGACAAAATTTAAAGAAACATTAAAAAATAGAGCTCCTGTTCAAGTCCGAGTCTAGCTGAACAGAAATCATACATATCTTGTTTAAAATATATATCTAAGTTTAAGGTGGTACTGGAGGCTAACGTGAACCGTTTCAGAATTTGACAATTTCTTGTCGTCAGCTTGAAGCCGATAATAAAAGGAACCTTGTTTGCAAAATTTTCAGTTCAGTAGTGAATCCTTTTCAGCGAGATACAAAATTAATAAAAAACAAAATAGCACATGAACCTTTCGTCCTCTATGGCAAATTTAGCGGGAAAATTACAGTAATGAAGTGATATAAATGGAGTTTCGGTTTTCCCCCCAAAAAACAACCCACCATGCGGTAAATGCGTATTTGACACCCGATGTCTAAGTGCAAAAACATTCACCAGTCATTTGAATATATACTCAAATAACGTAAATCGCACTATATTCTGGCCTTAAACTGAAAAGGAAATGGCAAAATAATCGCCTTTTCTTTTCACATAAAAGTAACTTGATTGAATAGTTTCAATGTAATGTATCCAATCTCCAGCGACTGCAAAATATGCAACGTGGGATGCGATGTAGCGGCATTCTTCAAACATCGAAATGTGCATCTTTTTTCGCTTTAGAACACCAATCCCGTAACTCCGTAAATGAGACTCAGTTTGTTAAGAAATATGTTTTGAAGCTCTTAGAAATTCCATCAGTGCCGAACATTTCCTTGAATGTCGAGGAATAACATATTAATTTTTCAGCCACGAAAGAAACGAACCTGTCATCGCCTCGCTGCTTGACTCTTGAAGGTGTTCGTTACGCAGGCAAATGTGTCATTGTTTATGCGGCCGGGGCTTGTGGATTGGTTTCGCGGGAAAATAGCGCTCTCTTTATAAGGCAAGTTAAGGCCTTATAAAGGAGTAAATTCCTGGTATTGGTGCCGCTGAAATTAAGTATTGCCTGGCTTGAAAACAGGCGACGGGGTTAAAATATAAACGCAAACGCATCGTAAAAGGGATCAGAAAGACCGCTCAATTATGGCGTGTATTTGTGGATGTTCAGAGCTTTTGTGATTCGAGACATGCACCCAGTATAAACAATACTACATTTTAAGAATTTATTGGTTTACAGTGAAACTTGGCAAGCCTTTCGAAAAAAAATAAAATCTATGTAATTACGGAAACGTTTTCAACCAGCAGTACACCTCTGAAATGGAATAGCACTTGCGTGACAGCATCACACTTATTATGAAGATTAATTTTTGTGATTTTTTACGATTAAAAAACAAACCATACCTCAGAAACGAGAAGTGTGTAGCTCTGGTGAAAAGTTGAGTTTGTTATTCCATTCTGATTGGTGTCCTCGAGTATTAAACACAAAATAATAAAATTCCTGTTTAGATTTCGTCAATTTTTTTAAAATTTATCAGAAATGACCACACCCTTCCAATTTCTTAAATTACAGAAATTCCTTAAATTTTTTCATGAAAACCAAAAAATATTTCCACCAGAATCTAGAAGAAGTAAAGCAAGAAGTGATGTTGAAATTACTTCATTCCCCATGACTATTATTTTGTGATTCAACCCTTCAAAGCACTGCCCAACGTGCCTGTCTCGTATTTCATACTTGGAATTCAAAATTGTTAAAAAAAAAATGTCAGGAAAGTTGCCGCTAAATTGATTCGCAAAAAGTCATAAGCAATACTGAATAGTTGGAGTAGAATAGCTTTGTCCATAACCGCCTGAGAAAAACGTTTTAATAATTAATGTCTTGAATTGCCTTGTTTGAAATTGCTTGTCAGCTGAATACTTTTTAAGGTTATATTTGACACCAGCGCGGGCACTATACTGATTGATAATACTACCACCTGCCCCTAACTCCCCACACCCCCCCCCCCCCCCCCCACTCCCACCACTGACCAGCCCTGCCAGATAAGCGTTAATATGACAATGACACAAAACAAACCAGTTGGAAGAATCCTTTGTAAAAAGTACGCATTCCCTCGGGGGGGGGGGGGGGGGCCCCCCCCCCCCCACCCTTTTTTTGACTTATATATATTTCCAACGAAGTAGATAGTCAATCGCGACAACAAGTACCAAGCTTTCAATGGTAGATATGGGTTTACAAATGCTTACCGATTAAGTGGACAAACAATTATTTGTTTTACATACATTCTTCGTACCTTTTTACAACCCTTTTGAACTTGTTTTATTCGCTGTGCAACTGATTAAACCACATTTCCTACTCATTCTCGAGTTCATTCCCAACTGAAGAATGAGGTGGGCAGGTAATTACACTGAATATTCCCTAGTTCGATGATCGATTTTATATATTCTCATCAAAGGTAGCTCCGGCTGAATAGCCAGAGCTTTTCCCGGCCTTCTTTTAGTAGCAATAAATGACTTGGACTATTCGCTATCTCGTCCGGCCCCTAGATGGGATGCTAGTCCATCGAAGGTTATATTAAACCCCCTGCATTTTGTCGCCGTACCTATTCATACTCCTGGGTGGAGAGAAGCATTGTGAGAGAAAGAGAGAGAAAGTCATTGGTATATGCTCAAGAACACAACACAGTCAACCCGGCCAGGGCTCGAAACCGGACCGCTAGGTCTGAGTCCTGAGTGAGCGCGCTAACCATTAGGCCCAGGCGTCTCCAGACCTCCAGTCTGAAAAGGGTGCCCACTTTCTTAACAAATCGTAAACAGAAAACCTTTGTAAAATGGCCATATGTCAGACTACCGACCCATTATGTGCGGTGTCTCCCCAGGGATCGATCTTGAGGACCTCTACTGTTTCTTAGTCTATATCAACGACCTCCCTGCATGTTACCTATACTCTACGCCAAGAATGTATGCCGATGACACTAGTCTTACTCTAAGCACAAGTGATCCAATAGATATACAATCAAAGTTTAAATAAGCGATTTAGCTGAAATTCAGACTAGGGGGCAAGCAAATAAAATGAAAATAGTATTAATGTCACACCCCACCAAACAAGTATTCTATTATTGTTTAGCCATAACAAGCTAGCAAATTTAAACCACCAGTTTGACTTTAAGATTGACAAACACAACCTAGAAAGAGCTAAAATCTAAAAGTCTCTTGGCATTGATTTGAGATGAGACCTTATCATGGGACTCCCATATTAACAATATTGTCAAGAAAGTATCCGCGGGCCTCGGGGCCATCAAACGTGTTAGGAACATACTCGCGAGACTCTTATTATGATCTATAACGCTCTAATCCAACCATATTTTGACTATTGCAGCTCCCATATGAGGGCCAGTATTGGTGTTTGTCAATCTGAAAAGACTCCCGAAAAACTCCAAATAGAACCGCGCGTCTAATCACTTTCTCTGACCTAAATGTTAAGATCTTCCGTTTTACTCGATGACCTAGGCTGGGACTCTCTGGAGCGGAAGGCGTTCAAAGCAACTAGCAGTTATTCTGTTTAAGACTCTCCATAAATCTTACTCCGACTCGTCTGAATAGTATTTTAGAAACTACATCCAGTGTCCACTCGCACAATCTAATAAATTCGAAATAACAACCTCTTCGTTCCTAGACGGTACTGAAGCAGGCAAACGAAGTTTTCAATATCGCGGTTCCGTCCTCTGGAACAGCTTGCCTTTGAGCACTAAGGCACAGCCCACTCTTAGCTCTTTCAAACCATGTATTTAATAATCTATCGAATTTAATAAATAGTTAGTATATTTTATAGATTATACATAATTTTGTAAATAACATATTTAGCTAGGTAATTTAATTTATTATTGTAATCATTTATTATTGTAATTAATTTAATACACGGCTCGATGGAAGAGCATGTATTGTGAATTGACACCGTGTTTAAATAAAGTTTTACTACTACTACTACTACTTACGGCGGAGCCTCCCCGTATAGTCCATATAGGAAGTACCCACACCCCCCCACCCCCCCGCATTAATTAGTGAATTATATGGATACCATGTTCCAGCTAGTACACCCCCCCTTGCAAAAGGAGCTTTGTAGTGTTAGTTCCTAGCCTTTCAGCATAAATAGCCTTACTTGTTTATTGCTCGAGTCCTAGCGAGAAGCCATAATCGACATAGTGGTGGATGATACAACGGCAGGAAGAATGTTAAATGTCGGTTTCACGAAAGCCTCGCTAAGTTAAGAGGTATCCTAAGTCTTTTTGTCCCTACAAACCTGACCAATATGTGGCTATTTTGTCCTGGATACATCTGAATCTAGGAAGCCTCTTCGTGTGACATCGGCCTTCCGTGGTCAGCTCGTTGACGAACTCCACCTGTTAATTCATTGTTTTGTTGTTATTCGAAGGGAGAGAAACTGTGCGCACAGAAAGAAAAGACAAAATCAGAGACGCATCTAGCTTACATTCCGACGTCTTCTTTTTCACCGGCCCATCGGAGCGGGGTATAAAGACACGCTGATTCACGTGTACGTCTATTGCGCTAGCACGTGGGACCGTTTTGTGATTTCTAAAAGGCCGGGTTTCCATGACGTCGTCATGCACACCGATCGCTGCCAGTTCGCATACTGCATCCAGCCAGCGATCATATGGGCAACCCTCTTGCGATTCATTAGCCGATCATATGATGCAGAAACCACGTCTTGCGATCGTTGCGATCGTTGCGATCATACTGAGAAATACAGGCCTAAAAATCAATGCCAATGACAGCGGCATTAGGACAAAGGTGTTCTATGATCCCCTGTCTCAAAAGAGGCGACTCTTCCGGAAGATGTCTCAAAGGAAAGGTGGGTTATGTGAGGCGATGCGGGTGGTGGTGGATAAACCTTGGTGTAACGAGAGGTCGAGAGTATGGTAAACCCCAATTAACTGTAAGCATCACTCCTCTATAACCTATTCGATTCACACTAATATTAACGCGAGAACTGTTCTAGTCTCGGAAAGCCTCGTAATTCACCGAACTCGAGTGTCATCTGAACAATAGATAAGACTATGACATTTTCCTCTTAGCTCTAGTATGCGCTATGTCACAATGCTCACCATGGTATGGAGACATTCTATCAATTATGAGTGAAACAGCATGGGGAATGCATCAACAGTATTTTGTTTTAATGCTGAATAACACACGCCCTGTTCTATTCCCCCAGAGTCTAACCTGGCGACGACCCGCTGGACGAGGAGACCGTTGACTCTGGGTACGAGATTGGGTCAGCTTATGTAAACCCGGGTATGACGTCAAACTAATGTATTGTAGGCTTTTCAGTTATCTATAAACAAAAAAAAAATTAGAATGGCCTGCTTGTGCTCTCATAAGACTAAATGCAGACATTCCGAGGGTGTCTGAGATAATTCCAAAATGCACAAGTTATGGAAACACATAACCAAAAACTTTCGGAATCATCAATCAGAAATCTCGGGCACCATTCGAGACCGGCGAAGTGTAAACATGCGGCTTACATTACAAATATGTTATTCCATATGGCGATCGGAACTCTCGGGCCATCTGTGTCCCAAGGCAGACCCTGTTGGATTCTCGGCAAACTCAACGAACTATACCTTAATAATTAACAAAAAAGGTCACATAAGAGTTTTGTAACGCCTTGAACCTGGAATTTATTAAATTTCCCGGCACAAAATTAGCTCGAAACTCGTAGATATGCGCGAGCTTCCCAAAAAATAATTAATGTTCGCGCCTTCTCGTTGTTTTTTAGGGAAGTCTGGGGCTTTGTTGGGATAAACAGTTT